>APFE030839421.1:220822-313461 GCA_000404065.3 Pinus taeda
GTTGGATATTATCCTTTAAAGACCCTATGAACACATCAATCCTATGCTCCTTTGGAATATCTTTTACCCTTATGTTCAATTTTTGGAACTCCTCAATATGCTCCATTATTGAACCCTTTTGTTTGAGACTTATCAATTGGCTAAAAAAAGTGTTGCTTTTCGTATCCTCATAATGTGCTATCAGTTCTTCCATAAAAATTGCCCAAGTGATAATTTGTTTACGAGAGCAAAGGCCTTGATACCATACAAACTAATTTGGTTCCAAATATAAAGTTGCAATACATACCTCTTGTGTGTTTTGCACTTTATTAAGATCGAAAAATTGCTCCATCTGTAATATCCATGTAGCTGGACCCTTGCCATCAAACTTCCTCATTTTGATTTTTGGAATATGGTGGGTCTTCGATCCAACATTAGAGTCTATGGAATCATGATTAACATTTTTTTTGTTCTCATCATGAGTTTCCTTTACTACCCTTTCACCATTAGTGACCATTTCTTGTAGCAACTTATTCATATTTATCTTCAATTCTTCCATCTTATCATCCATGCCATCCATTTTAGCATCCATGCCATTCATGTTAGCTTCCATGCCATCCATCTTAGCTTCTACACCTTTCTTTAAACAATCCATCTTAGTTTCTACACCTTTCTTTAAACCATCCATCTTAGCTTCTACATCTTTCATTTTAGATTCTGTTACTTTTTGTGCAAGTGACACTTGTTGCACTTGGTCTCGTAATTTTGATATAACATGTTGCATTTCTTCCTCTTCTTCATGAGTCATGCTAGAGCTTTCAGGTTGCTTACTAGGTGTTTGCATTTTCTTTCCACGGGGCATAAATTACTGATAATAATGCTCTACTATGCCCTTTTAATTCCTTCAAACTAATTTTTCAAACCAAGCTTAAGCAAAAATTAAAAAAAAACTACACACCTTTTTTTTTACTTTGTAGGAGCTTGATATTGAATCTAATGTATCTCTGTAATTTCGGATCACACAGTTCTAAAATTGCGACCTATAGTAGCCCTCTACGTCCTCTTTCCAATGCCACTAGTCTGATCCCAATTGGATTCTCCAAGAAAGAGTTATGCACAATCTGCCAAGATGACTTGATTATAGACCTTTCAAAAAAAGTGAAATTGTATGAAGTGACATGGGTCACTGTTTCAACCTATTGCACTAAAAAATATATACAAGAAACTACAGTCTGTCCTCTTTCTATAACTTCTTACAAAATTTCAATCCGATGCTCAGAGAGAAATTTATGACGATTTTCCCCAGGTCACCTATTTGGAATGTAATTTAGGAGTCTGCAAAAAGACCAACTTCCTCAGATCATATCTTCGCAAATATACCGCGAAAAGATTTGAAATTCGGACTCGGGATTCAGTGCGATTTCATCTCAAATGGGTTTTTTTTCACTTCTGAAATGTTGTAGAAAAAGAGTTATAGAGAAAATGCCACGATGACCTATTTGGAGCAGCAAAACCCTAGAATCCAAAGCTCTGATACCAAATGTTATGAAACCAGCTCACAAAAAGATAGAAAAGAGAGATGAACACCTTAGAAGTTAGCCTCTTCGAGGGGCAACCTCCTTTACATTACACAAATGAAAAATTCTTGGATGATTCAAATGAAAAAACCTCCCTTCTATATATAGGAGTCTATGGAGTCACAATATAACCCAGCCGACCTAACAATAATAATATAAAGCCACAAAAATAACGATAGAGGGATTCTATGGGGCATAGTAATAAAAATAGGGGCTCAACAATATTAATAAGGGATACAACTACAATAGTAATGGGGTAATCACTAGTATTATAGGGACCTAGCAGAAATGGGGGTGCAACGTAATATTCCTCCAGCTATACACCTATACATGTCTATACTAAAAAGCTTAAATTTTCTATGAGAGCTATCTTATGGCACTCTTGAGTCAAGTTCCACTTCTAGGAAAACAATCGTCCCTCCTATGCCCACTAGACCCCTCATTATAGATAAGCCTTTGGGGCCAATATATCTCCCACATAAGGGTGTTGTCCATTAGTTAACACACAAATCTAATGCACGAGTTTCTCAACACTATATTATTGTTGAATATTTAGCCCAAGCACCTTGTGCCATGTCTACTTTGGAGGTTTTGAAGAGATTCCCTACAAAACAAAAAGCCTTATTGACTACTACGAGAGGGGTTTACCCCTCAAAGTCTAGTTTGATCACGTTTGGCACTAAGGCTCCTCACTTTAGAGACTCTCATAAGTTCACTTTCCAAGTATCGATGTATGTGTTCATATCTGAGATATTCCACACTCTCGTGGATGAGGGGTCTTCCAATTGTGTCATGTTTGTGTAATGTTGGAAAGTTATTGGTTATCCAACCCTTGTTAATTAAAGTACTAATATTTCAACCTTTGATGGTCATAACTTCATGCCTCAAAGTGTCCTTCCTTCAGTTTCTATTGAGTTGGGGGGGAATTGTGCCTGCTGATGTTGAAGGTGTTGACACTCCCTTAGACTATAATTTTCTCCTTGGTTGTAGTTAATTCTATGATATGGCCATTGTTCTATATTTAGTGTTTCATGTGCTTTAATTTCATTTCAAAGTAAATATTGTCACAATCAATTAGTTAGAATATTGTGTGTTGTCAACCAATTTTACCATTATGGGAATTTTTGTGCCATATGTTGTAGATAACCCTCAGGATTATGAAAGTGTTGGTGTGAGACAATTTAAAATCTCATCACTTATTGATATCTTACCTTTACCCCTAGCCAAATCTCCTTTATTTCTCCTATTCATATGATCTCTTCCATTGCCTATGGACCCCATCTATCTCCTGATGCTTGGGTGGTGCCTTCGCCTTCGGAAATAGATCAACATGGTGATAAAATTACTTTAAGTCCACCCAATCTTTCTTATAAATGTATCCAATTGGCATTTGAGTCTATTGAATTGAGTGCCACACCTTATGGACCACTCGATGATTCTTTTATTTCCATATGGGTGATTGGCCATCTACCTTCTCATGACTTTCTCGATGCTCAACTTCCTATTGAAGAAGACATTTTGGATGTCATGTCAATATCATATCATACCTAGGGGGATATTCACCATCGATCATATTCTCTCCCTCAAGTAGATAACTTGGATGAGTCACCTAAAATCATGGCTTCCTCTAGTAATGATGAGTAGTCCTTGTCCCCCATCTTAATTCAAGATATTTTTCTAGAGGAGAAATTCACAAACATCTCAATAACATTGCTACAAAACCAGGTGTCATGGAAAACATTATTATTCAAGTAGGCAGCACTTCTCAAGAGATAGAAACTTACATTACCTTTTTCAAATAATTTTGTGACGTATTTACTTGGTCTTATGAAGATATGTCTAGTATTGACCCATAGATTGTCCCACTCAAGATTCAAACATATGATAGATTTAATCCTATTCAGAAAAGGCTCCAATTTGTTAATCCTTTGAAAGCAACAACTATGAAAGAAGAGATTCAAAAAATTATAGATGTTGGTTTTATTTGTTTGGTTCCATTGATAGAGTGGGTTTCTAATCATGTTCTAGTCGATAAGAAATAAGGGAAGATTAAGGTTTGTGCGGATTATAGGGACTTGAATTTGTCTTATCACAAAGATGATTATCCCACACCATTTAGCACCCAATTTCTTGATGAATGTGCCAGAAATTATATCTTTCCCTTTATGGATGGTGTCTTTGGCTATAATCAAATCCAAATCCAATTGGAGGATTAGCACAAAAACAATTTTATCTACCCATGGGGAACATTTGCATATTGAAAACTACCTTTTGGTCTCAAAAATAATGGTGCCACTTTCCAATGAGCCATATCTATGTTTTTCATGATATAAAACACATCTTTGAAGTTTATGTTGATGACCTTACCACTCTATATTTTACTCATGAGGATCATCCCTCCCATCTTATGAAAGTGTTTCTTCGACGTTGTTATTATAGAATCTATCTAAATCCTCATAAAAGGGTATTTTTTGTATGACTTGGGAGGTTTCTAGGTTTTATCATGTCTACGGAAGGTATTCATTTTGATCCTTATAAATTTGAGGCTTCCCCATCCATGCAATATTCAACAACATTAATAGCTTCAAGGAAAGGTTAATTTCTTGCATATGTTTATTGCTAATTACGTTGAGATCACCAAAGGTTTTATGTGTTTGTTGAAAAAAGGAGTACCTTTGATACGTGATGACCAAGAAGAAAGATCGTTTGACACTTTGGAATAGGCTTTGTTATATGCCCCATTAATATGTCCTCCTCATTTCGAATGTGACTTTTTGTTATATCTAGAAGCCTCTAAATACACCACTGCTATGGCTCTTATCCAAGATCATGAGATATGTAATGAAAAACCTATTTACTATATTAGAAAAGGGCTTCTTGGTCATGAGATTCATTATTACCATGTCAAGAATTCATCTTTGGAATCCATCATTGTTGTCCACCGTTTATGACATTACATACTTGTGAAATACCATTGTGATAGAAAAATCTAAAAACATGAAACACTTTATTAGTCTTAAAATCATTGGCGGAAAACACTTGAAGTGGATTATCATCCTTTTGTCATTTGATTTGGAGCTTGTGTTTTCTAAGTCCAAGAAATCCCTAGCATTCCCTAAATTAATGTCCAATTTACCCCAAGTTGATGAAGAACCATTCACTAAGGACCCACTACATCATGATTCCATATTCCTTATTATCTCCTTTGACCCTTGGTATGGAAACATACTCTTATATATGCAAAATCAACATTTTCGGTTTGAAATATCTCACGATGAGAATCATTGTATATTCAACCATTCTAGGAATTATGTTATTGTCATTGATACCCTTTATTGCCATGGATACTATGTGGTACTATTTCAATGTATCACCCATGATAAAGCTAAACAAGTTTTGAATTATTGCCAGGTTGGAACCTATAGTAGTCATTTTTTTGGCCTTTCCACTACTTAGAGAATCTTGTGTGCAAGGTATTTTTAACAATTGATCTTTAGCGATTGTATTACTATTATCCATAAGTGACACTCATGTGAAATATTTTCTAGGAAGATGGGCACCCACCCTGCTCCACTTCACCTTATGGTTGTTCTCGAACCTTTTTCAAAATGGGGCATTCATTTCAAGTAATGCAACCCCACCTTAGATCAGAGACATTGTTACATCATTGTTGATGTTAGTTACTTCACCAGATGATTTATGGCTATGACAACAAAATTGAATTAAGGAATGATTGTGGAACTATTTCTTTTTAACCATGCTATCACTAGGTTTAGAGTGCCCAAAAGGTTATCACTAATCACGGTGCACATTTTCAAAATCATATGATGCAAGAATTTAGATTCCAAGTTGGGTTTTCACCATGAACACTCAACCCCCTATTATGCCCAAGCCAATGGGAAAGTATAGGTCGTTAATCTAGTCTTGAAAAGTATGTTGTGTAGATTCATATGAAATCAAAAGTAAAATTAACACCTTATGCTTGTCTCTCCACTTTGGGCATACTGAATCTTAATAAAAAACTCTATAGGTTTCACTCCTTTTTAGTTGGTTTATGGAGTGTAGGTTGTTCTTCCTGTTGAATGCAAGGTCTTGTCCTCAAAATTAGTTGTTGAAAATTTACTTGCCACATCAGCCAAAGAAAAATGTTTATTATATAGCCCATCTTGGCAAATAGCATCTTCATGTCATGATTTCTAATGAAACTCATAATAATCATGTCAATTATTAGTATGATAAGTCTATTCAACCTTGTTGTTTTTGTGGAAGGTGATCTAATTCTAGTTTATGATTAGGATCATAATAATATGGGGTGGGAAAACTCAAATCTCTTTGGCATGGGTTGTATATTTTTAAATGATTTCTCAAGAAAGTTTTCTATGATCTGGTTGATTTTGATTGAAATCCATTGTCGGAGCCATGTAATGGGATCTACCTAAAATGATATTATGTAGATGATTTTTTCATGGTGTCTTATACATATTGTACATAGGAGTGCGTGTGATGTTTTAATTTTTTTTTAGTTCTTTTTTTTTGAAGGTTTCCCTGTGTAAATAGTTTATGTGGTTCTTGATTGAAAGAGGTCAATATCCTCTCTGATTTATGTAGGCCCTGTAAACAGTGCTAATCATAACACTTGGAACATAGCTTCCACCACTTGAGTCCTATTTTAGCCCACTAACGAGATTGTTAGTTTAGGGGGACTTTTATTTTCCTATTCACCAATAACATGGATAGTATAGTGTCATCATTGAGCTCTTAACTGAGGCCATTTCCCTTGGGATCCACCACTTGGTTGTCCAACTTGACTCATGACTTGTAGTCTCCAACAAAATTTTGTTTACTCTATGAGGAATATTGTGTTACTTCGTTACTAATTGAGAATACATCTCTTAGAACGACATTTTGATTATCTTATTTATCCTCATATTCCTAGATGTTATAATATGCTTGTTGATTCTTTGGCTAAATACATGTTGAATTGGAATTTGTCACACGGAGAATTAAAAAAATGCATATAAAAATAAAATATTGAGAACACATCATTTTAAAAATACAATTGAAACCATCATATATGTATTAAGTAAAAAATATAGAGTTTTACATCATCAAAACCATGGGTACATAGGTCAAAATAGCGTATATGAGGTCTATGCTATCACGTAGTACATATGCTAGACACAAAGATATCTGGGGAGTACTACTCTATGAAGTTAATCATGCTCATGCTAGTGGTAACACAACATAATGCATACAATCCATCGTAGGAGGCCTTGGTAGTGAGAAGAGGGAACCCCCATGGTGTGCCTCTTTAAGTGTATTGAGAAGTCATCTAATAGCATTGGCTAAACCCTGAGTGTCAATCCTTCAACATTGTGGGTGAACTCCCACAAATCATCACACTCCTCTCCCTCCTCCTCCTCTTCATATGCCTCACATCAAACATGTGCAAACACTCCTCTGTAATGGAGTGGTGATTGTCCTAGGGGTTAGGTTGGTCCCACATCTACATATCACAAATTTTCACCTTTAGTAATCATGTACTAATTAAATAATATAAAAACTATAAAACACTCAAAAACTACAAAAAAATATAAAATTGAAAAAATTATCTTATCAAGTAGACTCTGCTATCCACTAGGTGACAAGACTAGGTTTGGATCACACCTAAAATTCACTTCCTCATTTTCATAGTCATCTATCACCAAAATGGAATTCTTTAGACATATGAAGTATTCCAAATAAAACCACAATTCCGTGGGTGCACCTTCTTGTCTTTCGATTAAATATGTTCATTGAACCATATGGGAATACTTGGGCTCTAGCTCATCGTTATAGTCAACTTGAGGCCTCATGTTAGGAACCCTCTCTAGGAAGAAAGACACTAGGATGCTCCCATACCCAAATTGTTTTATTTGTCCTCTTTTTCCTCGGGTTAGCTTCTCTTTTATATTTACTATTATACCCTCACACTAGATGAATAGAGTGGGATCCAAGTATATTATTGCTAAGTCCATATTTAAGATTTCGTGGCTAAGTGTAGTGTAGTTAACTCGACAACATGGGTAGTGAGGACAACAGTCCTCAGGGTCAAGTATTCTATGTCATGAATGGGTACTTTTCCACCCACTTTTCACACACCTAGACTATAATATCTAGCCACATATTCATCCACACTACTTTTTTAAGTGCTTCTCACTCCACCCACAACTACTAGTGTTAGTGTGAAATTTCTTAGAAGGTGTACCAAAAATACTTCACTTAAGTCACTAAGTGACAAGTGACCCTAACAACAAGTTGATGACTACTATCGCTTCAGATCTGTAACACAAATAGAAAACCTACAGTAAAAGTAGATACGATCTAGAATAGAAAGAAATAATATAAAATATCTGGTATAATAACCGAATTGGAAAGACTTTTTATAATGAATAAATATTTTATTGATAAGACCTAGTGAAGGAGATCTACAGATGCATCTATGAGTCCCCCTCTATGGGGTCGGTCCTTTGATGTCCTTGATGCTTCATAAAATGATTCTCTCTCTCAATAAAACCCAACAGAAGAAGCGAACTCAAAATGGGAGCTCAAAGGAAAAAGATGATAATGTTGACAATGATTATGATCACGGTGAAGAATGAATGAAAAACCCTCCTATTTATAACAAAGTATTGAGTTAATCTCAAAAATGGAGAATAATAAAATAATATTAACCAAATTCAGCTCTAATCGCTTGGAATACTTTATTATAGTTATTGGAGAGAGAAAAAGATATTTAAAATGGCTAAGTACCTTAGAAATAATTAACAAATAAAATGATTTATTAACTATTTCGCTAGAATTAAGGTAGATGTATGAAATCAAAATAGTTATTAAATAGTGATTTAATAATTATTCTAATAATATAAATAACGAAAATATAATAGATAGTGATTTATTTAAATATTCCTAGGGTTTTAGTCAAATGTGACTTTAAATAATTATTCCTAGAGAAAATTAAATAAATAATGATTTATCTAATTTTTCTCATGGATTTTTTTATTTAAATTAGAAAATAATTTAATAAAAGTGGTTTACTAAATTATTTTCCACAGTGAAAGTGACTTGAATATGGTAAAATTAAATCTACATGGTGTATTTTGATCCACCTAGTTAGAAATGGATAGGTGATCATTCTTTGGTCATAACAACTAGGGCACAAATCCTAGACAACCCTATCAGGAAGTAGAGATATTCTACCTCTAATCGTATAATTTATTGTTGCACAACAAGGTGTTCATTTTTGGGTTCCCACTAGTCTACGAGTTATTGTAGTAAGCACACTTGGCTCATCATACTTGGTATTTTGAAGAAATTCAATAAGCCACAATCTTTGAGAGGCATGAGAGTTGGATGATGGACCATAGCTTGGATATCATTTTCCTAGAGCTCTCTTTATCTCCACTCAATCATATTGAATGTCTTGAAAACAACACACACATACAACCGTCAATTAAGATGAACTAATTCAAAACATAAAAAACCTAGCAAATTTTTGAGTCGTGCTCTAAAAAAAATATTATTTCACGATGATGTTTCAGGTTTCATATGCACAACTAGAGCTTGTCCACATGTTGTGTGACTACAATATACATCAAAAATTTGAAATCCACAAGTTACCCTTGACAAACTTGTAGACATGCAACAACGAAAACTAGGAGAAAAATATTTATAGATAAAAAATGAATGAAACTTATGATAAAAGCCATCATTTTAGAGAGGAGGGTATTATGAATTACCTAGTGTAGAGGGCTTGAGAAAATATTCCCTATAGCTCCTACAATCTCCATCTAAACGGGCATTGCAAATTACCTAATGTAAAGGGCTTGAGAAAATATTCTTTGTAGCTCCTGCAATATCCATCTAAAGTTGGATTGTAGAATGGTAAATTTCTCATGTTCTCATTTCCCTCTTAGACAAGGTAAAAATTATTTATGGAGAAGGTATTTTTCACTTATATAGAATATTCATAACATTAGATTACAGTGCAAATATCCTCTCTGTGTGCTCTCCATCCTATCTCTCCTAGTTATCTTTGCTCAACTATGGAGCAAAATGCTCTCGAAAGAGTGGAATGTCTCTCCCTCCTAGTGGTTTGGTTATAACACAACCTGATAGCCTACTCATGGTTAAGTTTGACTACATCAACTCTTAACTAGAGTTACAATATAGACTCTTCTAGAGTATTTTACAAAAATGTTTCTAGCCCCTTTTCCATGAATAATGGGGACTGACACGACATACTCTTGAACCATGGTGGTGAAAACATGAAGATCGATTTCTGTGTGGCATAATGTTTGCATACAGACTCTGATTAATGTGCTTCTTGCACCACTGGAAATAACTTTGTGTGTGGAATAACATGAGAAGGTGCATCGCTAAAGCAACAAGGTTTTACCTAAAAAAATGTCATTTTATGCCTCAAAACTCTCCCGGAAGGTTTCAGACCCTGTTTTACCATACAAGGTCCCACTGATAAAAATGGTCCCATGAGATGATCCCTCCACTCTTTCAACTCTAAATGCATTGATATGGATGAAAAACATTATAATGATCCAATTCAGGTCATTTTTTATCTATATTACTTGGATTATTTTTATGTTTACATTATTACAATGGGCTTGAGGTGAATTCTCTTTTACTTTGCATGTAGGGATATGTTCCACATTACCGTTGTTGGTTCATTATAACCTATCCTAGCCATTTTATCATACACCTTAGGCCCAACCCTGTCATGTTGTGATATTAGCTCATATAGCTTACCTCTACATTGATACTCTCGATTAGCATCTCTTTTCTATGTTGGTTTCCATGTAGCATTTGTTGTTTCCTATCTCAAAATTCCTCCTTTTGACCCATCATGACTTATAATATGAGACTCGTTTACTATTCTTCCTCTTCTTCTAGCTTTAGTCTAGGAGGATTCCAATCAATTTATACACTATGATTTCATGACATTTTATTCTTCTTTGTACAAGCTAATTGTTGAAAATTGGGGTAGTTATGGGACAAATTTCCCACAGGAACCCATCTACCACAAGGAAAGCCCATTGTGCCCAAAAGATAATTTATATAGGTAATAAGGAAAATGACAAAGAATTATTGTTGTTGATTAAATTAGCACTTGGGAAACTAATCATAAAAGAATTTGGAAATATATTTAAATATTAAAATAAGAAAATTTGAATGTAATGTGTTTTCCCACCAAATCTCTAAAGTTTCCTTTACTACTATTGACACCCATTCATTCTTGAGGAAGGATATAAAAATAGATCAATACTTATCTCCAAAACAAGAAATTTGGTTCACCACATGACTCACATTCTTTGTTATGTTTCACATTCTATATGGATGCTCACTCAACTATCTATGGGTCAATTTTTACTGTGACTCCTATCTAATCTCTATGGAATTCATCATAACCTCTACATCATCGTATTTGGCATAACCACTATGGCATCATATTTGGCATAACTTCGATGGAAACATATTTTGCATCACTTCAGTGACATCGCTACACAATGACATATTTTATTTTTATTTTTATTTTTTATAGCTCAATATTTGTAGCATCTCTTTTTTTATTATCGATTTTATTTGTAGTGGCATTGCTTTGAGGCTTGACATTGTCACAATGGTTGTGGAATCATATTAAAAAGTGGCATCCCTCTATGGATGTGGCATCGTATTAGACAATAGCATCACTCTATGTATGTGGCATCATATTAAGTAGTTGATGAAAACTTGACTAAAATGAGAGGTGGGGTGGGGTTGGGGGTAGGGGGGGTGCGTGGGCGGCATGAATCAGTTTAGTATATTCATGGACATTAAAATTATTTTTCATAATATCATTAACTGAAACATTGCATGAGAAACTTAACAAATAGTGGACAACATATTGAATATGTGAACAACAAGTAATAAGCTAATCAAAACATCACATCAACACATGATAACAACACATATTGACACCATATATATGTGGAAACCCACAAAGGTAGAAAATCACGATTTTATTATTGTTGTGATGCAAAGGCAAGCTCCTACTCCTTATTTCATATGATTTTATGCAGGCTCCAACCTACAGGAGGTTTCTACCTCAAGTTTTTGCAAGTTGCAACATGTACGGAAGCTCCAACTCCCATATGTTTTCTATCAACTACAACCCATAGGAGGATCCTACCACAACCCACTCCAACTGGATATTTATCAAGCCACAACTTGAAAGGAGGCTACCATCCCCTGATGGAAACAAGAAATGACAATGTGTTGGTTTACATGATCATAAATTCTGCAAATATCCATGTTCATTTCTTCATCTTCTTCCCTTAAAATCTGCTTCACATTAGCTTCATAAGTTATAGGTAACGAATGCATAATAGCTCAATCAACTCCTTCACATTCTTCCATTCTCTAACCTCTTCATGCCTCCCAAAATCACATCTTTTATAAAGATAGTTTGTTGGATTTTTGTATCCCACATAGGAATAGGAAGTGAATAGGTTTGACAATTTTCCTTCCACTAATTCATTTCCAAACTCTTCATATATTAAATATTAGAACACAAAAATAAATAATCCATTCAATACTAATTTCAACCACATGTAATCATTAAATGCATCAACCTAATGCCAACATCAAATACCAATGTTTATCATTAATTCATCACAACGATCTTTGCAACATCTTGGCCTTTTCCTTGGAGTCTTTCCTTTGCATCACAACAATTCAGCTCAATCAACAATTTTACATCACAACAAATTATTCAATATAGAAATCTCTACAACATTATCAAAACATTTCAATGTATCACAACTCCTCATTCTTCTTCTGCTCCTTTTCCTTCTTTTATTTCTTTCTTCTCCTTGCCTTGCTTCTTGTTGCTTCTCCTCGCATTGTTGTTGCTCCTTGCCTTGCTGCTTCTTGCTGCTCCTTGCTACTCCTTGCATTCCTTCAATGTCCCATTTCCATCAATGACAATATTGCCAACAATCTCCCCCTTTGGCATTGATGGTAAAACAATTTTCCTCCCCCTTTCATTCTGCAAAGTGTCTTTCTTCATCTCATTACCTCCCCCTTTGACATCAATTTCAGGGGGGTTACAGATGCCTTGTAGCCTATAAAAGTGTCCTTTTTGTAGCTATCATGATTGCATTAATTCTCTATAACATGCAATATCTTGTTCTGCATAACCAATGTTGACACTATCATTGAATCAATGCCACTCCATATGACATATAAATGTTGCTCCAAATAAGCTTCAGTAATTTTTAACATTGTAAGAGCACTGCAAAATATTGTTGTGAGAACACTCTATAAAATGTTGCAAAATTATTGTTGAGAGAACACATTCTAAGGAAAGCATGACATGCATGAGAAATACATTATATTGAGAAATGTCCTCTTGAAAAAGTGAAAAGAATATAATAATAGGGCAATAATTAGGAATTGCATTACATCTCAAAATGGACAAACAACTGTTATTAGCATGCATTCTAAGGCATGTCTTAATGCTTTTGAACTCCTATCAAGTACCACAATAACTTACGATCATGTTTATGGTTACTGTATCAACTAGATAGCTACAACTCTCCAAATAAGAAGTCCATTGGATATTGTTGTGAGAGAAAGTAAACACATAGACTATTAGGTATAAATGCATCTAAAGGTAGGCTTCATTATAACTAATACAAACTGCATATGTTTTGATTGTTGATAACATTTGTTCTTATTGTAGACATAATAGATGGAATTTTGTGACTTGAGAATGTGAAATATCATAGAGCATTACTCCTTGAGATAAGCCTTCTTTAGACCTGTCAATAGAAGCTGAGACAAATTTTCTAACATGGACTTCAAATTCACAATCTACAAAATAGGATATGATCACATGAGCTGCAATTTTTCTTTGTGCTTGTACAGGCTTGCATACATTATCAATTCATTTTTCCAATAGTCTGATGACATATAAGGGACAATTGATGCCAATAACTTCAGTATGTAAATGATTCTCCTCTTCATAGTTGTGAATAATGGATCTATATTTTTCTTGTGGAACTCTTCTTACAAATATAATTTTTGTGGAGCTCCCTCACTGTTTGTGCTAGCTTATAAAGATCGTCTCTTGTAGTACAACACCATTTTCTGCATTCATTGTCAACATCTAAAGCAGATGTTTTAATCGTTGGAAGGGACATCATGAATATAGTGTTTAGTTCTTAGATAGACCTTTTCCCATGGCTGGATTTTGTTGTAGCTACCAATAAAAGTATGGTCAACAAGCATTAAAGCCAGTGAGAATTGTATTAAAGCCAACAAACATAAGGACAACAATAAAGTATTCTAGCATTCTCATTGAAAGTATCATCCATTGTATTAAGGGTTCTTTACACAACATTCCATATAATTCTTGATAGCACGGTAACATTCCATATACCAATTCTTGACAAAATTCCATATTAAAGTAGTATATCGAAGCACTACAAACAATGCGCTGCAAATAATGCTTCATAATACCATAAAATACACTCTCCATATCTCCATAATATGATCTCCATAACTTGAAATATAAATTGTTATCCATATTCTTTATTAATAACACTTTCTAATGCTCTCCATGATATGAGTTTCCAGTTTGCATATTATACCACCACTGATTCTATTATGTGCTCAATTTATTATAATGTTGCTTACCATAATAATAATAGTGCATTATAATAATCAATATCATTCCATGTTTGCAATGTAAGTTGGGATATAAGAACACATTATAATAATAATAATATGACTGCATATTAATTCAATTTTGGTAATTAAAAATGTTGTTGGCAATAAGATATTAACAGTGCTCTAGGAATGAATTAACATTACTCCATAGTTTGTTTTAACCCTACTTCAAGAATGGATTAACACTGCTCCAAGTTTGTATTAACACTTCATAGTTACGCCTTAAGGCGTTCTTCTTTGAAATCAAATCTCCTAGGTGTCACCTTGCACTAGTTTCCACCTTCAAATTTAATATTAGACGATTGAACAATCGTTAACCATTAGATTAACAGTTAATAATAATTTAATGTTACAAATCAATTAATAGTTAATAATAATTAACTATTAACTACCTCCCCTTAAAACGCATATAAGCAAGAAGATGCTACCATCTCGTGAAAATGTTTCTCTAAATAATATTAGTTAAAGATTCAGTGAAGATGCTACCATCTCACGACAAGGTTTCTCTGAATAATATTAGTTAAAGTTTTAGTGTAACCTGTTGGTTCCCATCTATTTGAAAACAAATTTTCTATAAGAGGGATTTTGCCTCGCAGGTTTGGACAAATGCTTCTGATACTACTTTATGCCATGGACACTAAAGCAAATAAAATTTTGTGTTTAATTTATTAGAGTGGAAAAGGTTTAGAAAATATCTCTTCTCTCAGCATATTTAAGTAGATTACTATGTTTATTTGTTTATTTCTATTTCATTTTTTGATATAAATTTATATGCTAGATTGGGCAGAGGTGCAACTTAAAACATCTGGTTATAGCTTGGCCATGATGGAACACAAATAGTTGATGTAGTGGTGATACTGGTAGGTAGATGAGAGTTGAAAAGGTAGCATGATTACATGCAGGTCTAAAGTGTTGTGGAAAGAGTTGCAGGTTTTGTTGGGTGAACTCTCTTAGACCGAACCTCAAACATGGTAATAGTTTTCCAGATGAAAAATACCTTATAATAAGACTTCATAAACCACTGGGTAATAGGTAGGGAAACATCTTTTGCAGTCTGCAGGTTCTCCAATATATTTTGGTCTGTCATTTGGCATAACGTCGATCTTAATATGTATATTATGTTGTAATCACATGTCGGCATTAATTGTTGGTCGTATACCAGGAAGAACTAACAACGAAGTCAAGAACTATTGGAATAATCGTTTGAACAAGAAAGATCATGCTAATGCATGTATTGGATTGAAGTGCGTTAGACCAACATAGCCAAATATTAAGAAACTGACCGTGAGCTTCTTTACACCAACAATTTCCAATGCTCCTTAGTTTTTTCAAAGCTGATTAAAAACTACAAAAAAAAATTCTTTCAAAAGAGATTCTACAATTTCTAGAAAACACTCAAAACTACAAAATCTAATCTTGAGATATAAAAAGTTCTAAAAACCTAATGTATATAAAAGCTTCAATTCTTTTTGAGGAAGTTTTACTTAGTTATTCAGTAAACTAAGGATTAATTCGTTCAGAATAAAAAATCAATCAAAAAACATCCAAATGTGTTTTCTTTTATAAAAATAAAATTCAAAACTTATAACCAAGTTCGTTTAAATATTTGCAAAGAGAAAATGAAATCTATTTCTCACTAAGGATAGATTTCACAAACAAGTCAGACTGATGAAGAAGACAAAAAGACACTAGGGTGATCTAAGGTTTCTTAGGCTTCTAATCTTTGAGTCACTACAGAGACCAAGTGAACACCAATCCAGGCATGCAAAACTTCTATAAAATCATCTAAAACAAAAATACCAATGGAACTTACTCACAAGAGATTTTTGACAGAACACATGCAGATCTGGGTAGACAATAAAAGTTGTAAATGAAACCTAAACTTAATTGGAAGAAAACATTTTAGGTTTTTCAAAAAATTTCACAGGGTCTGTAGGCTTCCAGAAGAACCAAATGCAGTACTGCTCTGTGTACTAAAGGAAAAGTGCGGAGATGTCCGCACTGTCTGTAAAAAGAAAGTGCGGTCCTCTGAAAACTTTGAAAAAACAAAAAATAATCTAGATCATAAAAACTACCCAATCCCACATACATCAAGCAAAAACCAGAAACAAGAACAAGTTTCTCAAGTCAAAGACAAAGGAAAACCAAAAACCAAATTCAGTTCCCCAGTGGAGTCGCCAATTTGTTGGTTGCCTAAATCGATCTTGCGGACAAGGCCAATATCCCTAGTATCAATAGATATCGAGCAACAAGGAGGACAAGAAAATCTACCTTTCTCTAAACATATTGCAATTCATTAATAAAAACTATAGAGGTGTTTAGTCCCTAACTTAAGTCCAATCCTAGTTTGTAGCAGCCATCCTTCAACCGTTTGAAAGAGTTTCCTTTTGAGAACTTGCAATCACAAACAAGCACACATCAAATAACACCTGCATAGCTAATATCATAAATCACGTTCATTATGGCGATCAAGGAATTATTAAAATAAACCATAAAACATAGCTTATTGAGAAAAATAAACTTATTTGTATTAACTTTGAAATAGAAGAACCTTACAACCTTTGGTGTGTTGATGTTGTACAGGCTCTTCCCAGGGTCAGAAATAGGAATCTCCTTTACTTTGACAAGCCTCACACTCTTCCAAATGAGATCAAAGAGGTATGTAATCTCTCCTCACAAAAGCTCAATTAGGAAGACTAAGTTCTAGCAGCATTTCACCTCAAAAATATTCAGCTTTCAACCTCCTCAGTAACCAGCCCAATACTTCATTTTATAGTGCAAAGGAAGGAGGTTACAGGTCCACCTATGAAGGGATAGAGTCCTCCTTCAAAGGGATAATCTCCTCACATCAAGGGGTTAGCTCCTTAAGGTATGGGATGCATGAACCTTAAAGGAGCAAATTGGCCACCTCAAGATTCCTTCCAGAAGCTTCTAGAAATGACTCAGAGTGAGTTTTTAAGAATATACTTACGCCTTTTTAACTCTTACAGGGGTTCACACCCATAACACAGCGACAGAGCAGTCAAGTGCACAAGGGACATGACCATTAAGTGCGGGACCACAGGTAATGCTAAGAGAAAGTGTGGAAGCAAAGTTTTAGAGACTTTTGAGGGCTTTCTCTTATTTTCAAGGCTTGATATGAATAATTGAGGCTTAAGACTTGCAAAGGAGGAAAGTATGAGTGGTACTGGACTCACACAGATTGCAGAATGTCAAGGTGACAATTTTTGTGCAACACAACCTCTATCAATTGGACCATATACCATCACTGAAGGGATTTTCCACCATCTTACAAGTTGAAATATTTGGTCGGGAGAACTAAATCTCCTCCTGTCAATGGTCGAGACCTTAAACACTACTTTTAGTAGAAGCCATGGGTTGTGTTCCTTTTGTACATTTTTCCTTCCTTATCTTTCTTATGTGTTTTTTCATGCCTAGTCCCATTTTGTTGTTTGGTCAGTGTACATAAAAAAGACCCTTGTGTGAGAGTGTTTTTATGGATCAAAAGGACTATGTGGTGAAACAAATAAGGATTGTGACAACCACAACGCTTAGTTATTCATTTACTCTTCTTCTTTGTTTCGAATATGCCTCAAGTCAAGTGATGTTCAAATGGGTAATAAAATAAATTCTAGAACCATGACACTTGCATATATTTAGCATCCTTATTCCTTGGCTTGGTATTAAAATTACTTTATGTTCTCCATGCTAATTGAACCAACTAGAGAAGGGAAAAGGGAAAATCAATAGTGAACAAACAAATATCAAAGGTATGTATTACCTTCTCTAAAGGAATATCCTCTCTTTCTCTCAATAATTTAGGATAGTTCTATAAATAAAATAAATAAATTGTGAAAGAAGATAAAGGCTTCCTATGTAGAGAGGTGAAGAAAGTAACTTCGCCAAGGTACTAACCAGGCTTGCTAGTAGTGAATAATTTCTTTTGTTATTGTAGTGACCCTTCCAGGGTATTGTCTAGGCCTGCCAGCAATAAAGCAACCCTTGAGATGAAAACTAAAAATCTGATTATCTTTAACTCACAATTACATAATACCTGTCTCCTAGATCAAAACAATTGACAGATGGAAAAAACATTTCATGTGTCAAACCAAGAGAGGGAATGGTGGGTACTATATCTATAACTGGGTTAAGTGGGGAAGCCAAGGAAAACACCTTGGTGAATTAATACATCATAAATGGATAATTCTTTTCTAAAATCTACTCCTAGACAAATAATTTTAATTTCGCCTAATGTGTTGCCAAGTGTTGTCGACACCCTCCAAAATTTGTCTATATTAAAATTTCGAAGCATGCCCTTTATCATGTGAAGTGTCATTTTTAGTTGTCAAGTGTAATTTCATGTTCCTACATATGTTCTAAGTGTCCATATTCATTTATAAGTGGTGTTTCATCATCAATAGTAACAATAGTGCACTTTAAGGTTGTAGTACACTTTTTGTTCATAAAATGACACTTTTGGTTGCAACTACACATACTTGACCTATTATACTTTGTGAGTGTTTATGATCTGATTTTTTGATGTATACTTTTTATTTTTTGGTCTTGTTTAAGTTTTGTTGATGATTTATTTGTTTCATGCTTGACTTTTTTCCTAACTCAATGTGTCTTTCAAGGTTCCACCCTTCAACACATATGCAATTTTCTGACATTCAACGCTACTATGTAGGCCATGAGGAACACATAGTACACTCCCAAGGCTCAGGGGAGACTATCTTGTGATTTTTTGACACACCTTGCACCTAGAAGGCTTCTATATAGAGAACAATCCACTCCTAGTCATTAAGAGCCCTCTGTTGTTCCTTGTTCTTATTCGCTACACCCTCCTTGTGGCCCTAGCTCTCCCTTCCCAACAAATAATGCATCCTTAGTGAAAAGTCATGCTTCTTTCCCTTGTTGTTGCACCTTACACCCTTCATTATTCCTTTTCCTCATCTAGTTGATCACACAATGCATCATCCGTAATTAGTGAAGTCCCTCCTTGTCTTTTGCAAGTGTGCCCTACACCCGAAAAGATTCTCTTTTTTCCCTTGACATACTATTGATCAACAAACAAAAAATTTGTATCGAGCATGATAGAATGTGATATTTTTCGACTAATTTTTTCCTTCCATGATTTATTTTCATCTATAGGTGTTCATTCAAGCATGGAAAATATTTGTGAGGTGATCTTATAAGAATTGTTGCCCATGGAAGTACCCTCAAGATGAAGGCACCATGTTGCAACATTTGAAAGAAAAATGGATCCTGATGATCAAAGTGAGTGGAGGGTAGATGGAAAAAACAATGCAAGATCTATTTTGAGTATTTAAGACATAGTGGCAGTGTCAACACTTATAAAAAAACTTCATGTACAAGTCACGTGATTCCAAGTCATCAATGTTGTTGACTTACCAAGTTGTCATCACATGATGATGTGGAAATTATGATGTAATTTTGGAAAATATTGTAAGTTTAAATATGTGGAAGTAAAATAGTCATATATGGACAAAACAGACACATGGATATGTCGAATGGTCACATAGAAGTTTAAGCAGCACATATAAGTCCAAAAGTTATATAGACATCCAAAGGTCACATTAGAAGTCTAAGATTCATGATGAAGTTCAAGAGTCATGGGAATGTGAGAGGTAATTCCTTTTGTTATAAAAGAGGTCTCATTACTCAAAGAGAGGAATTTTAACCTTTTATTCTCCATTCAAGCACTATAGAGGAAGATAGTTCTTTTGGAGAGCGAGTAGTGGCTTAATGCTCCACTATTGGAGCTAGTGGTGTTCATAACATTATTGTATCTTGGAACTTTTGCGTAATATTCAAATCTCATTGAGCCAAAAAAAATTCATGTTTACATCATGAATTTTTTGATATTATTCTTAGGATTTTTGTGATATATGTTGGAATTCATATGTACTAAATAAATTATACTATTAGTTCTCATCGCATTGAATATGTGTTGTATTTATTTTCATGATCATTGCATCTATTGAACTATTTCACTTGATGACTAACAATTATTTATTATGTATGTGTGTGTTTCTTTATTATATTATTACTAATACTTCTCCTGAGAAGAACCACTTTCGTTCCCTTCCAGTGAAGGAACCTCGACACATATTACAATTGAAAATTTCACAACGCATACTTACTTTCTCATTCAAAAGTACATGTGCATTGCTCTCTTATGCTAACAATTGTAGTTAAGGAAAATATTTAAGTAAACAGTAGTCGATCCACATTTTGAGATGGGACTCCTATACCAAATTGTGTGAGGTCTAATTGGGACTTCATACTGGGGAGATCCCTTATATGTTGGTGATTCCAACACCATCACCACTCCCATGCTAATGCACTACTATGGTAGTAGCTGAAATGCTCATGGCAATCCTCATCCTTTTGAAAACTAATAGTACGAAGATTGAATTAAAGGTGGTTATATATAAGATGAATTCCCTGCTATATCTAGGAGGGCTTAAAAACGAGGCTTAAATCATGACCTATTTCAAGGCATCAAATAATTGTTGTGCTTGGTCATCTCATACAAACGACCTATCCTTTTTAGGAAGGCGCATGAAACTCTTGGTTATCTTAGTATATTTGGAAATGAATCGATGCAATAAGTTAGATTTACCTTGAAAATTCTGAAGTTGACTAATAGCGCATGGAGGATGTAGATTGACAATAGCATCAAGTTTAAGAGGATCAACCATGATCCCATACTTGGACATGATGAAACCTATAAATTGTCTATAAATAATGCAAAAGATAAATTTTTTGGGATTCATATGAATATTATAGTAGCATAAGTCCATAAATATGGCTTGTATATGTGTAGGTATATCTACTAGTCGAGTAGAGTGAGAAGTGACATCATCCAAGCATGCCTCTACAATTCTCTTAATGTCATGAAAAGCATATGACATGGCTTAGTGGAAAGTGTCTCCAACATTCTTATGACCAAATGGTAGTTTGATACACAAGAATATACCCCAAGGACAAATGAAATTAGTTTTTTGTTGATATTCCTTTTTATCTATATTTGATTATAGCCAAAGAAACTATCCATGAAGGAAAAAATCTCATTGTTGGCACATTCATCCATAACCTAGTCAATCAATGAGGTTGGGTAGATATCATTTGGATATGCCTAACTGAGATACCTATAACGAACACATAAATGAATAATACCATGTTCCTTGGTGATAGGAACAATGTTATAAACCCTTTCTTCCAAGGGAAGTGGATATATGAACTTATCCTTGAGAAATTTTTCAACTTCCACCTTAATGGAAGAAACATTGTGAGGATGGAATGGTCAAAGAATTTGTTGAATAAGATTGGCCCCTTCATAATTAATGATTTCATGCACTATAATTTAAGGATCTATGCCAAGCATTTCTTTCTAATACCAAGTGAAAATGTCACAAAATTCTTTAAAAATAGTGGTATAAGTAGTGATCTCATTAGGAGTGCAATATACTCTACTAATGATGTTTCCCATGACCACGAGTGATTGGAATCTAGATTAGGGGAAAACATTAGCTTAAAAATCAAAGTGTTTTGAATCGTTCAAAGCCTAAAAGATTGTGTCTGTCTCAGCGAAACGATCCCAACACAACTCGTTTCATTCAAAATTGAGTTCCTATGAGGAAGATAGAGCCTGCTGACCACTTTTCCAAATAGAAGAAATTTTGAAAAAAATGTACAGTCACTGCACAGTCAGTAGTTTGTACTACTGAAATGGCAAGTGAGTAGGCAAAGTCAAAGGTCAGTCAACATCCAATGTGTTTTTTCTAAGTGTCATGTTTCTATTCATTGATGGTTGGTGTGTCGGAGCGATTTGATTTATTAATGGAGGAGCAATGAGGAGGGGAAAAGTGGCAAGCCCGAAGGCCGCCATGTGTCCCTCTCCAAAGGACTAGCTATGGCTCTTTACCAAAATTTTATGGCAGGCCAAGGGGTCGAACCCAGGACCCATTCTGAAAAAAATTCATAGCTTACCATTGCACCAATGCTATGTTTCTTAACCGTAGGATTTAACACATATTTAAAGTTTAACGTGGTGATGGTTGGGGGTTATGAGGGCCAACCCATTAGCCAGACCTCCCATGTGAACTCTTCAGCGGTAACGACATGACTATCCATCCGGTGGTTGTGCGAACCATAACCGCTCACGGTTATAGCACCATGTGTCTGCCTCCACTCAAAGCACCAGATCAACAATTAGGAAACTGCGTGGATAATGCACCTAACCACCACTAAACCATGGCATGTGACTACTCTGCTTAAGCTGCCAACTAACTGTTTGACATAATCGCGTGGTATTTCCACTAATCCTTAGTTTTACGTTAATTAATCACACTTAGAGTTAATTAAACTCTAGTTTAATTCAGCAGTGTTTTTGGCAGACCCTCATAATTCGGTCGTAACTCTAGTTTAGTGGAGTTAACTAGAGTTACTCCAATTTTAAATGAGGTTTTCTAGGGAAAGCAATTTTGACCATAATTAGAGCGAAATTCGACCAAATGGAGCTCTAAAAAAGGTGTTCCTAGCTGATTTTGATACTCTGAGTCCATTGAAATGGGTTTTAGGATTAGTAGAGAAATGTAAACAACACGTTTGTCCATTTTGAGCAAATACAGAGACCCAAGCCATGGAATTCGAACAAAGGAGATGTAGCCCAGGAGGGGTGAAATTCTTTATCAAAACACTGTGTTAAGTGTTCATTTTGATGGTTTTATGTACATTTACTTGTTGTTATTTAGCACTTGTTTTTCATGCCATTTTTCTCATGTTCTTAACATAAATCTTGATAAAATTGACCTATTTTCATTCACAACCACCAAAAGGGAACCTATGCACATTAAGAAATCGATAAGAATTTGTTTATAAATATGAAGTTGAAATTATCATAGAAAAATAATATTCAATAACATATCAAGATAGGATCAGGGAAAAGGTTATTTTCTTGCTTGCTTGAGTTTTTTTGCAAGTAGGGTTTTAATGGTTACAGATTTGTGAAGCGTTTTGATGCATTACAAGTGTGATGGTAGCTTCAACAAGTGATGTTTCTAATCCCGCTTCCTTAGCAAGATTCTTTGATGAAGTGATGTTGCAATAGCTTATCATCATGAGATATATGGTGCAAGATTTGTATGAAGATAGGAATGAGAACACTATACTTCAAAAGCAGTTGATGGCCATGAAGGAGGAGAAGCAAGAGTTTATTGAAAAAATGCATGAGATGGATATTCAACTCCATGATGCCAAGGAAACCCTAGCTAAGTATGTGCATGAAAATGAGGTATAAAATTCAATTTTATCTTCAATTTTCTCTCAAAATGAATGTTTTGGTGCTTTTGAAAGACGTACTAGAGGAATAGGGTCCAAATTATTGATGGAGATGGGCTATGAAGGTAAAGGATTAGGCAAACATGCACAAGGCATAGTTGAGCCAATTTTTGTTGAGGAAATGCCTAGGTATTTGGGTCTTAGTTATAGAAAAAATGATGGAGAATGCTCCAAAGCCAAGGAAGCATATGGAGGTGTTCCAAGAAGGAATTTCATTACATGTTCATGACCTCAATCTTTTGAAGTTTGTGTTCATGAGGAATGAAAAAGTTTTATACCCACTTTGCAACAAGATGCTCATAAGCATGCAACTAGTGGAAATGAAAAACAAGAGGATGTTGAAATATCTAAAATCATTGAAACCATTGTTGGTATTATGAAGAGAGCCACTACCTCATCAAAATCAGCTCCTCAAGAAGGCGAAAAAGGTGATTGTGAAAGGTATAAATATGCCTTTAATCAATTTTATTTTGATTGTGATAACCATGGTAAATCCTCACATAATATTTGGAGAAAATTTACATGTTCTTTTTTTGGTTTGAATAACCACATTGTTTCGAGGTGTTGGAAGAGGATAGACATACCCAGGGAATTTTCAAAACAAAAGAGACAAAAGGCCAAAGGTCCATTGGATAATGGAAACCATGTTGAAAAGAATTTGCAATTATTTTGCATTCATTTCCATAAGAAGGGTCACCTTGTAGACAAGTGTTGGACTTTGCATCCAACAAGTCATCCATGACAGTTGAAGAAGATGGAGAGAGATTTTGGCAAAGATAGAAAAGAGGATTCCATAATTGATGTGGGCTAGGATGATACACATGATTAAGTGTAGCTAAAAGAAGTGCCATTGAAATGGTTTGGAAAGAGGTGGTTAGATTTCTTAACCAAATAATGCCTTGCATTTCTTTTGATAATTGATGCAAATAAGGTAAGATTTGGGTTTCCTTACTGATGCATTTCCTTGTCATTTGGATGCATTTCTTTTCTCCTGAAAGTATGTTGCATATGCTTGAAGCAAGATGATGGAAAAGTAGAATTATGTTGACTCGCTTAGATGTAGCAAACATGGTGATTTGCAACTACAAATTTTCATCCATGTTGCACTTGCATGTTTACGCTAGAAAGGTGTTCGAAAGTGGAGTATGTTGACTCACTTTTTTCTAACAAATTTGGTCATTTCAGCTCTTTAGGTATTCGCAGATGCCAAGGGGATTCTTTTAGTTATGATTGTACTTGTTAGAGATTTGAGAGTTGTTATACATGCATGAGAGTTTGTATGTGTGAACAATGAAATTTTTAATAGTTTCATTGTGCTTAAACATGCATGAACGATTGATTTGTGTGGTCAATTAATTGTTACATGTATGCTATACTGACTTGGAAGAGTTGATTTTGTCTTCAAATATGAAAAGGATATGTGATGAATTGTGTCATGTAAATGTGGAATTCTTGTTGTAAATCGTCAAGTTGTTGTACATGTTTTGCTTGACTTGAAAGTGAGTTGTTTGTAGAAGCATGTTCTGTCGACTTATGCTTAGTCAATGTTTTAAACACCAAGATGGTTTATACACCAATATGTAAGAGTACATGGAAATGTTCACATGATGTGACATTTGTTTCTTTTAAGAAGCAAAAGGAAGAGGTCATCAAGTTATATATTCTTGCATGAGTGTTTTTCAAACACCATTAACCTTGAAAAGTGTTTCTTGTGACAAGATGTCAGTGGATTTTGGAAGGTTCACGTTAGAGCAAGAGGCTCATGATCAAACTTCATTCTCAAATCATGACATGAGCAACATGTTAATACTGGAGGATGATGGAATCAAGAAGTGAGAATGGACAAAAATGCCATTTGATGTGTTGATGCCAAGAAACGAAAGAGATAGCGAATGCATTCTTCCAGATGTGGAATTTGGAGTTGTGGAGGTAAAAGAACGGTCATTTCTTTTCTTTTTATTACTGACATTAGAACTCGTTATTGTATTTCACTTATATGGTCTTAACTTGAAAAAGTGGTTTCCAAGGAGAATCTTGCATCAAATGCATGTGTTGCAAAGGAGGAACATGATTCTCAGTGGGAAGGCCATCAATCAAATTTTTGAGCACCAAGGGATTGCTTTGGTACAACAGGGTAGTTAATCAGTAAGCATACATCAAGTGTTCGATTGGGGTCAGTAGCAAAAGGAGAACATTGGTTGAAGTGCCAAGCCATTAGCAAAGCAAGGTATGTCAGTGAACCCAAGTGGTTGTCATGGAGATTTTTCCAAGTAAAATCAATTGATAGAACTTGGGAAGGATAAGAGTATTCAACTCTCATTAGATAACCAGCTTTTGTGGGTCCAAAATCTTGTTAGTGGGAAGAAGTTATCAGAATCTAGATTAGGGGCAAAAATTAGCTCAATAATCAAAGTAGTTAGAATCATTTGAAACCTAAATGACCAGATCCATCTTCGCAAAATGATCCCAATGCAACTAGTTTCGTTCAAAATAGAGTTCGTATGAGGAAGATAGAGATTGTTGACCGCCTTGCCAAACAGAGGAAATTTTGAAAAAAAAATTGTACAGTCAGCGGTTTGTACTTCTGATGTGGCAGGTGACTGGGGAAAGTTAAAGGTTATTCAACATCTAATGTGGTTTTTCCAAGTGTCATGTTTCTATTGGTCGATGGTTGGTGTGTTTGAGCGATTTGATTGGTTAAGGGAGGAGAAATGAGGAGGGGACAAGTGGCAAGCCCAGAGGCTGCCACGTGTTCCACCCCAAAGAACTAGCTATGGAAATTTACCAAAATTTTATGGCAGGCTGGGGGGTCGAACCTAAGACCTACACCGAAAATAGGAGGGACATATTTAAAGTTTGACATGGTTATGGTTGGGGGTTAGGAGGGCTAGCCCTCCCATGTGAAAACTCGGGTGGTAACAACGAAACTATCCATTCAGTAGCTACATGAACCATAACCACTCATGGTTATAGCACCATGTGTCCACCTCCATTCAAACCACCAGGTCAACAGTTACGAAACCACATGGATAATGTGCGTAACCACCACTAAACCATGGCATGTTACTACTCTACTTAAGCCGCCAACTAATTGTTTGACATAACTGCATAGTATTTGCGCTAATCCTTAGTTATATGTTAATTAATCATGCTTAGAATTAATGAAACTCATGTTTAATTCGATGGTATTTTTGGTAGACCCTCCTAATTCGGTGGTAACTCCATATTAGTGGAGTTAACAGGAGTTCCTCTAGTTTTAGAGGAGGCTTTCTAGGGAAAACAATTTTGACCATAATTGGATGAAAATTCGACCAAATGGAGCTCAAAAATAGGTGTTCCTTTCTTAGTTTGATGCTATGTGCCCATTGAAACATATTTCAAGATTAGTAGAGTAATGTAAACAACATTGTTTTTCCATTTTGAGCAAATACAGAGGCCCAAGCCATGGAAGATGGACCAAGGAGATGTAGCCCAAGAGGGGTGAACTCCTTTATCAAAACACTGTGTTAAGTGTTAATTTTGATGGTTTGATGTATATTTACTTATTTTTGTTCAACACTTGTTTTTAATGCCATTTTTATCATGTTCTTAACATAAAACTTGATAAATTGACTTGTTTTCATTCACGAACACCATAATAATATCCATTTTTAAGGTCACAGCTAAGCCAGACACCAAATTGGTGTATGAGACCCCCTTGTTTGTGGGACAAGGGACCCACCTCCGCGCAGCGATTTGAATGCTAAGTCTACGAAGGCATACATACTCTACCCCCCTCTGGTTTTGAACCTGTGACCTCTTAGGAGGAAACACATGCTCTTAACCAATGAACCTATGCACATTAATCAATTGATAGGAATTTGTTTATAAATTTGAAGTTGAAATTAGCATAGAAAAACTAATATTCAATAATAGATCAACTGATTACTCAAAAATATTGATGGAAATAATAGGAGACATATTCATAAAATTCCCTTTAGATAACACATTGCATGTCATGTTGGGATCTTGCATCCAAATGACATTTCACAAAGAAACAAGATTGTGAAAGTCCTCATTCAAGTGTTCTGAACAAGTGAGGAATGATGATCAAGAATGAGATTCTTCATAAGGTCGATTCGATACCTCCAAGGGTTCCAAGATGGCTTCATCAACTGGCATCAGAGTTGTTGGAAATGTAGATCACTATTGAGAAGGGAGTTAAATTAGTAGAGATGGCACTTATTAAATTTTCCCCAATTAATTAATCCTTTAAACACTTACAATTTGAAACACATAAGGAAAGATCATAGCATCATAATATAACACATAAACAAAAAATTACTCACACACTTAAGACACCAATTATTTTTGTTGTAAACCTTGAAGGGATAAGAACCACTAGTTGTTGTTGGATTGCTTCTTATTCTCTTATCATTAATAAATCAAATCATTACATTTTCAACTAGCATCCACCATAGAGGAGCCACTACCCATTTGAACAATATTGTTGGCCACCACCAGCTAGGAAGTCTCTACTCACACAACTTTTCAGGCCACCACCTATTGGAAGCCACAACTCCTAATAAGTGTTTCCCAAGAACCACTGGATGGAGCTACCACTCCCTAAATACCATTTTGTTGGCCACCATTACCAAGAAGAAACTACCCCTTTCTTTTTCAGCCACTACTGAATAGAGACCTCAACCTCCTCAAACTCTTTGAGTCATTCTTCCATTCAATTTCAAACTGAGCTCTCAGAGTAATGTTTCATGACCTTTTTTATAAAATAACATGTGCAAATACAATAGGAAATATTCATGGAATTGATTGAGTGCACATAAAATTTAGAAATTCCACCTATATCTATTGACATTGGGATAATATGGGCATTCCATTAATATTATCACTTGGAATATGGTCAACCTTGTGATGATACTTCTATCTTCAATTGGTGCATAATTGGCTCCTAGAGAATATGAATTAACACATGAAATTTTAATACTTCTTTTACCAAATTTGCAGATCATCTTTAGGACATTAACATGTAGACTTAGGCATTGTTATAACCATATAACATCATACATGAGACCCAATCCAAGGCATAGAATACATCATTGTAAGGAAAATGGTGCTAAGTTCTTATTGACGCCAATTCAAACACTACAGTTCCAACTTACTCCCCCTTTGGCATTGATGTCAATTTGAACTTGATCTTCCCTCTTGAACTTGACCTCTGAAGTTGATTTCTATGCTCTATCCCCCTTCGACGTCAATGGAAAAGGGTAATACCAACACTAGAGAACAATGCCAACAATGTGGGGGGCTAAGATTAGTAATTCCCATGAAATTCTCAACACCATGCTCACTAAAAAGTTAATACGAATTGATCTTGTAATAAGAACAAATGTCCCTCCTGCAAGATAAGCATGTGAAACAATGAACTCATTTTCCAAATATATCTCTAGCCAACACCACGCATCCTATCATCATTACCATGCTCTCCCTAAACATGTAATAGAGTTGCAACCATACTCTCTTTATTGTTGTAACAACCCTTATGTTCTCTACAATAATCCTCCTTGCCAAGTGTAAGAGACTACTCCTCATGGACTAGGACTTCACCAACTTTGACTAATGATATAAAATGATATGCAATAAAAATCAATGATTTATGGAGAAAATATAAGGACGTGATAAGTAAATATGAATGATATATGACTCTTATATAAGCATGCCTATCACCAACCAATGACTTAATGGAACTTTTGATGCCTTGAAAATCGCTACACCAACATGGGGGAAAACCACCTGGTCCAGACCTTAAAGAAGTCCCTTTTCCATTTGGAATAGTGGCTCCGACTGGTTTAACTAGGTCTAATAACATTTTTCCCAATTTCTGTTGATTTTAAAATATATCTTTAAATACCAACAACTAGGGACATTGGATCAATTCTTCTAGCTGATTAGGAAAGAAGAATGATCCTTAAGTTGTTTTTGTGGAACAACCAAACCAATCTAAATTTTTTCCTCTTTAAAAAGAGGGCTTCTAAAATGTAAGATCTATGATAACACATGTAATACTAAGTCTACAATGCAATTAGTCTAAACCATCTCGATTGAAGGAAATGGTAACCCTTCTCTCAATCGAGAACCAACTTAACTTAATGGGAAAAGAAACTTTAAAGAATTATAATTAAGATGGAGGAATTAGATCAAGGAGATAAAGCACAACACCTGATTCCTCATTAACATAAATATTAACAATTCAACACTTAGTAAATAGTTACATAAGTTCATTTTGAAAATATATCCAATTCCTTATTGATCATATGCATAAGAACTACAAATATTCATGATGAATTACTGAATTAGTTCAATAAGACATCATGTGTGAAAGTAAACAATTATCATCCTAAATCAGAAGATAGCTTGCTGATCTGAGATTATAACTATCTACTCCTCTGCAAACTTCAACTCTCATATTATATCTAAAACCAAGCTTGTAGAATAGTCTAAGTAGACTTTTAAATGAATTAATACTCAAGATTCAACAATAGTGCATGAATCCAATTTTTAACTCATACATTCAAAACATAAATTGAAAGATTGAAATAAGAATTTATTTCAGTCAAATCCTGTAGAAAATAATGTTAAACATCAAACTGAAATGATCATTTATTAATAAATGAAATAAAATTATAGATCCTCACAGAATGACAGTATTGTACAATCCTTTTGAGTTCGTAACGATCTCTACTTGCAGAAATTGTCTCGTTCTTTCAACAGTAGTACATGATAAACAAGAAATTCTCCACCAACAGATATAATCCAAAGTTACAGTATTACAAGCTTCTCTCCCAAGATTCGGGACCTATCATTCTATTAAAAAAACTAAGAGGTATAATAGTGCAAGCCTCCAAGGCTTTCTCTTTCGAATTCCTCTTGAGTTTAATGCCAACATTATGTTTAAATAGCCACTACTAAAAACAACTTATTTTTCTTTAAGTGTTAAGGGAGTTGGAAAATTCCTTTCAATCACGCATCTAAAAGCATAATTTCATACAAATCTATGATTGCTCTGTTTTGTCAAGTTGGCCTTCTTTTTATGAAATGAACAACCACTTATCTGCAATGTTGTTCTCTTATCTTGTGTTCCCTGAAAACTAAAAAAAAGAAACTGATAAGCTAAAAATAAATGAGACTGACAAGCGAGTTTAATTTGAAACAAATGACATTTGCAAAAAATTAGGCTTAGAATGTGGAGCATAACAATTGTAATCGTAAATACCATGGAGGAGAAACAAAATAAAGCCTTTAATTTAGTTGAAATATCTCAATTGCGGTAGAGCAGTTGGAAGAGGGATATTGTGGAGTTATATCACAATCAGCGATCGGAGCAGAGACAAAGGAACGAGCGTGAAGTGGAAAGTGACGTAACACCTATGGCTGTTTAATTAAATCACAATCGCAACAATATATAGAAGCATATTAATTGCAACTACAAATCCTGAGTGGTGACGTGATGATAACATGATGCGGGAAATCACAATCGCAAATCACAATTTTCTATGTAGCACTATGAAACAAGCTTTTTGATTTTTTTTTATTGCCATATGTAGGGTGATGTCATGAATGACCTCATCATGATGTCATGAGGGTAATTGCAAATCACAATTCAGTTAGGATGAAGGATTTGTTATAAGTCGTGTCCTTTGAAACTTGTGATTGCGAAGTCCCAAGGTAACATGGTAGTGATGTCATTAATGACATCATGATGTGACATCGTGGTTGACATGGCAGATGAAGTGGAAATTATGTGGCAGATGACATGGAGTATCATGCCTTGGATGATGTTAGAGATAACGTGACAGAGGAAAGGGTCTTATTGCAGATCGCAAAATAAGCGTTGATGAAAAGGGGAGGTTTAGCAGTTTTTTTGGAGGGTTTCGAAGTGGTAAGTGGTTTGTGAAGAGGGGAGTCTAAAAGAACAAATGAGTGACATGTGGATATAGGGCTGGATGGAAAAACCACTTTTTGTACCCCCCCTTGAGAAAATTAAAATTGACCGTAGGGTTTCCGAAATATTCTCTGTCGTTGATCTGCGCTGATTAGATATGATCCATTTATGGTATGGTGGATGTTATGGAACTTACGATATGATGGACATAGGAAAAATTATGTAATGTATTTAATAATTATGTCGGGTCCAGGTTACATCACAAATCGCAATCACAATTAGAATGAGGCAGGAGGCATGACCCTTAGAACTTGCGATTATGTAGAAGTGGGGGATTTATGGACTAGAATGTATAATCCCGGTGGGTCCGGCTATATCACATATCACAATTGGTTAATGCTAAGGCTTAAGTTCTATGACCATCGCGATCCGTGAACACACAGGATAATAAAATTGCATTAATTTTACCATCAGATCTGGGATGATATCGCAATCACAATGGAGTTTTGGAATTGTCTTTTCCTTATAGAACTTTTGTGATGTCGGGAAGCAATAAGGAATAAGACTCTGATTATTCATATTTTTTGTTAATAACCTATATTTTTTAATACTTAAGGTTTTATTTTAAGGCCTAAGTATAGTTTTGGTCTTAGGGGTTATTAAAAAAAATATTCAAGAAAAAGCAAATATTTTTTAATTTTTATGTTTTAAAATTTATTAAGGGTCCCAATTTTAATAAAATAAATTTCAAAGGAAATTTATAAAATAGAAAAATCGGGGTTTCTGAATAGCACAACAATTTGCGATTCAATGGAAGATCCATTTGTCTTTAATGAATGAAAATGAAGTTTCAAAAAATTCAGTAAAAATAATTTGGGAAGAGGAAACTACTTTTCGAAACATTAGATAAATAAAATTACCCTGATCATAAAAACTCATTAAATTGCAATTTCTTAAAAAAAAAATCTCATGAATGAAAATACTTATTTATCTATATCAGTCGTTAATCATTTATAAAGATGAAGTAGGGGGGCCTTTTACAACTTAGCTTTTTGATGTACTCATTTGTCACATGTAGAGCCTTTTAACCATTAATGATTCAATATCCCATCCAATTAAGAGCACAAAAGTTAGAGGTAAATTCATTAAAAAAAAAATTAAACAATAAAATCCATTGTCCTGGTTTGATGGCCAGATAATGATAATGCCATTCACTGGCAGTAATTACACTGAACAACATGGCTCGTGAAGAGACCCCTTATCTTACAATTGAAACAATCATAAGCCATTACTTAGATTTTGTGTTCAATATTGGTAATTTTAGTTTTATTATTTCCCTATGATCATGGTAAGAAGGCTCGTGATGAGACCTCTTATCTTTTTATATTTATTATATTTTATAATTACACTCTAAAAATTATGTTTTAATGGATGAGGAGAATCATTGTTCTGGATGACAAATTAGAATTGAAGTTGCTAGGTTGTACGATTGTCTTTACTTTTTTAAAGATAACCTTTCTTGAATGATATTAGAATAAAAGGATCTTATTATTTTTAGGTTTAAAAGATTTTACAATTTAATGGAAAATATTTTCAGAGTTCTATAATTTTTATCTAATTTTCAATTTTCATAACCACTTCCTAAAAAATTCCTACTTTCAAATTGAAAAATCATAAAATGGTTTTCAAGAGATGTTGATGAAAGGCCAAGAGTATGTCATTAACAGTATTATCTAAAAGAAAAAGTAAATGTGATATGATAACTAAATTCTCAAGATATAACCATTTACAAGTATGATGATAAAAACACTCAAAACCAAATCTAAAATGAAATATTTACAAAATTGTTTATACAAATTTCTTAATAGGAGAGGAAAAAGATAATGAAGAAAAAATTCCTCCTTATCTCAAAATATGGATAAATCGAATTTGCAAAGTTTAAAAGAATTTAGTAATAATTCAGTTTGAATGAGGAAATTTGTTATTTATTTATCTTTTTTAGAAGAAGAACTTGTAAAAATGTTTTAACCATTTTTTAATCAAAGTAATGTTTTTTAAATAAAAATATTAGGGTTTAGAAATCCCCCATTTTGGTTGATTCGATGAAAAATCGTTACTACTTCTTTAAGCTTGTATTTTTGATCTGGTGAAGGCATAAAAACTCTTGTGAAGAGTTGCAAAAGTGAGTTACACATCAGGAAAAAAGAAAAAAGAAAAAACTAAATCTAAAAGGTAAAGAAGTGAATGAAAGTGAGTATAAGAGACTTGTCATTGAATAATTTCATTTAATATTAACAGAAAGATATGACTTTCTCCAATGCAAGGCAATTAACTCAAAATCATTATTTATTGAATCTAATCTAAACTAATCTACTCCTAAATTCTAACTTAATGTGGGAAACATGACTATGTATAATCATACTTTAATGTAACGATTCTCTTGTTTTATTACCTACCTGTATGTACAATTAAAACATTAGTAACAAGATAAGAAAAAAAATCAAAGTGAAGGAAAATTTATTATTTACATCTAATGTAAAATTATGTACAAAAATGTTTATTTACAATTAACATGTTAGTAAACCATATTTTTTTTTAAAGCATGATCTAAACAAATATCAATGGGATCATCAAAGAATGGATGAATGTTTGTTAGAGAATGAAAACTTTCCAAAGGAGATGATGGAAAAACATGTTGTGAAGGAAGAACACTCTCAAGACTTAAATTTGACTGATGATGAAATGATTGGAATGAATTTCTGAATGTCGAATTAAATTGGAAGCGAAATAATTTTTGATATTCAGGATTATGAGAAACCAATTCCTCATTTTCACTTAATAAATCTCGATGATATTGAATATTGAAAGATTTAACATGCTTGCAAAAAGAAAATAAAATAAAATAAAAGGATGGAAAAACAATTAAATTGTTATGAAAGCTAAAATTACAAAATAATTTTACAAGGCAATTCTGGAACCTATTATGGATTTTAGTCAATGAATTTCCACTTTTCTAAAAGAGAATCAAAATTAAATACATTAGAAATGCGCAAATTTAACTAATCAAAATTCTCAAAACTAAGTTTGTGTTCAAGAGGAAAAATTAAAGCATGTGAATCTTCATGAAATAAATCAATTTTCAATATTGTTGTAGTTTGTACAAGATGTGATGCCTTGTCATCATCGTCATGATAATTATCATAAATTACTTGCTTCTTATGAAAATCAAATGACTGATCTGAAAAAACAAAATTAGATAATACAAAAGAAGAATATTTTTCAATTAATGGATTATCATTCAAATGAGTGTTAGGTGTAGAATTTTCAAAGCAAGAACTAGGAAAATTATCAACTCAAAGATTGGTGTGATCATCATTAACTATACTATGATTTAAAAAGACAATGGGGTAAAGAAAATAATGTATGTCGGAATATAATGGCGGCTGAAATGATTCATCTATACAACTTTCCGTATTATAATCCTGGTTTAAGGACATTCTTTGAATCGCAGTTACATGTTTTGAATTTTTTAAAGTTTCCTTCAAAGAAGAAAAACTGATGTGTTCATTATTCAAGTCTTTTTGTCAATTGTATATTATTGGACCTATTGATTGATGACATGCATTATTAAATTTTTTTTGAATTTCATCTTCAAAGAGAAAATGAGAATTGAAATTTTATAAAGAAGAACGTTGTGATTCAATTATAGTTTTAGGCTCGGGTTCCATAAAATCGTTTAGTGATTCAAGACTAGTTAATGAATTATATGTGTCTTGTTATTCATTAATTGATTCATTATTTTCAGTACGGGAAGAAACAAGAGAAGTGAAATGCTCAATTAAATATTCAGCTGCAGGAAAATCATCTAAATTAAATCTATAACAAAAATACAAATCTATTATAAAAATCATATAAGGATTCATTATCATACATGTAAATATTATCTAATTCTAAACACAAACTATTGTAATTGTAATTTTGATGTGCTTTGAGAAATACTTCGAAAAAACGTTTCCATGAATGAATTGACTTCTCAGGAACCACTAAGAACCATTTGCAGATCCCTCCTCTGAATGTGAGAGTGAAAATCTTGCATATCTCATTAGAAATATGATTTAATGCAAAAATATTACGTTGACCATCAAACTTTAACTGTGACAAGGACTCGATCTGCTTCTTAGGCATGCCTCATGTAGGCTTAGGTGAATTGAGTGCATGACCAACTATAGCAATGCATATGGGTGCCATGATTAGTTAAAAATGATATAACAAAATTTAAATAAATAACTAATTCAAGGCCCTCCTTCTAGCGCCAAAAATGTTGATGCCTTGAAAATCGTTGTATCAACATGGGGGAAACCACCTCGTATGGACCTTAAAGTAGTTCCTTTTCCATTTGGAATAGTGGCTCTAACTGGTTTAACTAGGTCCAATTACCTTTTCCAAATTACTATCAGTTTAACAATATATATTTAACTACCAATAGCTAGGGACATCGGATCAATTCTTCTAGTTGATCAGGCAATAAGAATGACCCTTAAGTTGTTTTTGTGGAACAACCAAACCAATCTAAAGTTTTGCCTCTTTAAAAAGAGGGCTTCTAAAATGTAAGATCTATGATAACACATGAAAGAATAAGACTACAATGCAATTAATCTAACCTATCTCGATTTAAGGAAAGCGTAACCTTCTCTCAATCGAGAGCCAACTTAATTTAATTTGAAAAGAAGCTTTAAAGAATTAGAATTAAGATGGAGGAATAGATCAAGGAGATAGCTCACAAGATATGATTCCTCATTAACATGAGTGCTAACAATTAAACACTTAGTAAATAGTTACATAAGTTCCTATTGAAAATATATCCAATTCCTTATTTATCATATGCATAAGAACTACAAAGATTCATGACGAGCTATTGAATTAGTTCAAACAAGACATTATGTATGTAAGGAAACAATTATCAGCCTAAATCGGAAGATAGCGTGCCAATACAAGATTATAAATATCTATTATCATGCAAACTTCAACTCATATTATATCTAAAATTAAGCCTGTAGAATAGTTTAAGTAGACTTTGAAATGAATTAATACTGAAGATTCAACAATAGTGCATGAATCCAATTATTAACTCATACATTCAAAATATAAATTGAAAGACTGAAATAATATTTTATTTCGGTTAAATATTGTAAACAATATTGTTAAACATCATTAACTAAAATGATCCTTTATTAATAAATGAAATCAAATTACATATCCTCATAGAATGACAGCAATGTATAATTCTTTGCAGTCTGTAATCAATCTCATGTCTCCTCCTTTCAGCAGTAGTGCATGATAAACAAGAGATTTTCCACCAACATATATAATCCACAGTTATAGTATTACAAGCTTCTCTCCCAAAATTTGGGACCTATCATTCTATTAAAAAAACTAAGAGGTACAATAGTGCAAGCCTCCAAGGCTTTCTCTTTCGAATTCCTCTTGAGTTTAATGCCAACAATGTGTTTAAATAATTGTTATTGAAAAAAACTTATTTTTCTTTAACCGTTAAGGGAGTTGAGCAATTCCTTTCAATGACTCATCTGAAAACAAAATTTCATACAAATCTATGATTGCTCTATTCTTTCAAGTTAGCCTTCTTTTTCTAAACTGAACAACCACTTATCTGCAACACTGCCATGTTATCACATGTTCCATGAAAACCAAAAAACAAAAACTAATAAGCTAAAAGTAGATGAGACTGACAAGCGAGTTTAATTTGAAACAAATGACATTTGCATAAAATAAGGCTTAAAACTTGGAGCATAACAATCGCAATCGTAAACATTCTGGAGGAGAAACAGGAGTAAGCCTTTAATTTTATTTGAAATATCGTAATTGCAGCAAAGAAGATGGAAGAGGGATATGGTGGAGTTATATTGCAATTGGATATCGGAGAAGAGACAAAGGAATGAGCATGAAGTGGAAAGAGGCATAAGGCATGTGGTTGTTTAATTAAATCATAATCGCAACAACATATAGAAGTGTAATAATCACAATCACAATCAAATCACAATTACAAATCCTGATTGCTGACATGATGATGACGTGATGCAGGAAATTACAATTGCAAATCACAATTTTCTATGTAGTGCTATGAAATAGGCATTTTGATTTTTTGTGATTGCAATATGTGGGCTGACATCATGAATGACATCATGATGATGCCATGAGGATAATCTCAAATCATAAATCGGCTGGGGTGAAGGATTTGTTATAAGCCATGTCCCCTTGAAACTTTCGATTGCGAAGTCTCGAGTTAACGTGGCATTGATGTCATGATGTGATGTGGTGGGTAACATGGCATGTGGCATGGCAGATGAAATGGTGATTATGTGGAAGATCATGTGGAGTATGATGTCATGGATGAAATCATAGATGACATGGCAAAGGAAAGGGTCTTATCACAAATCGTAAAATAGATGTTGATGAAAAGGGGAGGTTTAATGATTTTTTTGGAATGGTTCGAAGTGGTAAGTGGTTTGTGAAGAGGGGAGTCTGAAATAAAAAATGAGTGACATGTAGATATAGGGATGGATGGAAAAACCTCTTTTCAGACCCCCTCCTTAAGAAACTTAAAATTGAGTGCAGGGGGCACGAAATCTTCTCTGTCATTGACCTAGGAAAATTAGATTTGAGTAATTTATGGTATGGCGGATTTTATGAAACTTTTGACGTGATGGACATGGGACAGATTATGTAATCAAGTTAATAATTATGTCGGTTCGGGGTTACATCGTAAATCGCAATTAATATCAACACGATACAGAAGGCATGACCCTTGGAACTTGTGATTGCATGAAAGCGGGGGATTTATGGACTAGAATGTATAATCCCGATGGCTCCAGTTATATCGCATATCAAAATTAGTTAAGACTAAGACTTAAGTTATATGATCATTGTGATCTTGCGGATGTGAGTGATAATAAAATTGCATTAATTTTATTGTTGGGTCTGGGATGATATCGCAATTGGGATGGAGTTATGGAGGGTTCTTTGCCTTATGGAACTTTTGTGATGTGGGGAAGTGATAAGGAATAATACTCTGATTATTAATATTTTTTGTTAATAACTCCTATTGTTTAATACTTAAGGTTTTTTTTAAGGCCTATAGATTTGGTCTCGGTGGATGTTAACAAAAAAATTATTCAGGATAAAGAAAATATTTTTTAATTTTTATGTTTTAAAATTTATTAAGGGTCCACATATTAAAATAAAAAATGGGGTTTGTTGAATAACACAATAGGAACCTACTTACACCATTCAATCAAGTTTCCTAATGCAACAAGGGCTATGTCAATGACATGTAAAACAATCACCCAATAGCCCATACATAACTCAATTTGACAACTTTTACAATACATGATAGACACCATGGGTATCTCCATGACCAATGCACCAAAATATGGGACAATAATGATACATTTCTATTCAAATTCACACACATGTGTGCTCTCCTCTATGAATTCCCAATACAAAGATATGCAGAAACTACATGGCATCCCTGAGCAATGGTATGTACTATATCCAACAACAACAATAGGAGTAAAATACATGGCATATGATTGCAGAAGGATACTCTAAACATATTTTCCATAAACAAGGATCTCAGTAGAAACATATGTGAATCTCTTAACAACATATAAATTTAATATCAGTTAAGACATTTTGCAACATCTAAGATCCCCACAAGAAATTAAACATAGCTACAAATTAAATAGCATAGCCACCAACTCTAGCTCTGGGAAACAAACATCACTAACAGAAAATAAGGCAATTTAACAACAATCTCTCCAAAATCATATATAAGTATCCAAGAAAATAATTCATCAAAGAAGCAATACAAGAGAATTGATTTATGCAACAATAGCAGCAACATAAGATCTTGAAATATATCACCATTAGCAGTTCATAAATTCATCATAGCCTTGACCTCATGCTATCAATGTTAACACACACTCTCCCTATATAATGAGATAAAAATCTCAAGCAACATAAGTATATCAATCTCTTGAACCAAAACATCATAGGTGACATACATACTCCCATGAGAACCATGCAGCATCATACTTGCTCCATGCATGAGCAACAATATACATCATAGATCTATATATATAAGGCATAAATAAAAATATGTACACTCTATATGAGTCAAATCCAATATACCATCTTCTACTCTCAATAGCAGCCATAGATGCATGATAATACATGACATTGATATAGTCTAGCAATGTGAGCACTAGAAACCTACAAACTTTTCCATGCAAGTATACTAACACATCTGAATATCCATGAGACAATCAAAGAAAAAAATTTCTCAACATCTTCTTGAAATAAATCAATGTTAAATAAATGCATAACAGGCTCCTCCACAACAAAAAAAAATGCCATCAATATGTTGTTATATTGGAAGAAAAATTTCTCCCCTTGAATATTTACTCTTTCTTCACTCCTTCAGGTCTTTTTCTTTCAAAATTTTATGTTATAAATCATGATCACAAAACTCTGAGAAAAATCACCATTAGTATCATAAATCATTGTAGCATGTAATCAAAAACAAAAGAAACGATCTTCACCAAACCAAACTGCTAGAAAACACAAAATCATTCTCCCACAATGTAGTCACAAGCTCTCCCTGCATATATTAATCATTAAAAGATATACAATATAATTTTTCTTCAAAAAAACATGTGGAGGGACATCAAACTTGTATTAAATCATCTCATTTACTATACACATAATGTCAAATAAATGTTCCCATGTCCTTAAAAATATCATAAGAATCAAAATAGAACTACACCAAAATGATCAACAAATATATGTGGATGATCCAAATAATGACAAACTAAAATAAGGATAAAATACAAAATAAAAACAATATTCAAACCTCATGTATCTCCCCCTGATCTCATGCAACGCCTTCCTATCATGCAGATTTATATTCATACAATCTCTTCTATATGGTTTCACCTCTAATGGTATACATGCAATTGAAGATGTCGCCATATGCACCCCCTAATACCATGCAGGCCTATGTTTTGGGGTGGTCTCTTGTTGGTCCTTTCTCCTCCGATATTTGATAGGTTGATATTCTACATGTGCAACACCTTTTTTACTTGTGTGGTTGGCCTTGCATGACTTTCTCCCTTTGACTATATTTCCTATAACACATGAGAAGCTTGCAATCTTTTGCCTTATGGACAACCTTTTAACACATGTAGCACCTTATGTGATCGAAGAACAGTGGAAGGAAATCATATTTCCTATTGATCCACCTCTTGTTCCTCTTTGAATTAAACTTGCATTCAACAACCTTATGGAAAAAATAATTACATGAGTAGTAGTAAGCATAAAAGAATTATTATACCTTTCAGTTTATTTTCCTTGCGGTGATATTAGTCCTCCTTGATTGGTTTCTCGATATAACTTTCTATACAATTGCAAATTATGTTGCATGCCTTTGCTATATACTGCAATATGTCCATGTGTCTGATAGCTGAAGCATATGACATATCCAAATGTTTCAAATAATCTTCTTGATGAAAATACTTTTCTTGGCATGACCTTTGGCTCCTTCTTTTACCATTGTCTTTCTTTCTTACTGCTTTCACTATTGTATTTTTCTATGGGATTTCTAAGTTATGCATATGAATTGGTTTCTCCCTTGTGTGGGCTAAGATATTATTTGACTGAATTAGATATTTGGTCACTCTTTTCCAAATTCAATTGAGTGGTTTTATTCTCTATATCACTTCTCAATGAAACCACTTTAGCCTCCAATCTTTCACATTGATCTTCCTTTCCTCTCTATTGCTTCCTCATTCCTTATTCAACTCACATCCCTTCTTCTAGTTTCTATAGGATTTATTGCACATGTGGTTATGGATGAAATACCATATTGGTTCTTTTGGGGACCTAAGGCATATTGTTTGAGATTAACTACAACTATCACAAAGAATCATACATATATTCATATTAACTCGTAATTTAAAAATCAAAAGGAGAAGAGTTACCTCAGTCCTTCATGTAGCCCTACTAGATATCTCAGTGTGGCAAAGTGGAAGACCTTTTCCAACTTCTAGATCAGAACCTGCACATAAACAAGACAAATCGTATGAACCTTAACAATCAAAGCATTAACATACAAAAGAATATAAACTAGCATGCATCTAATCTACTTATCAATCGCACCATTGAACCAACATGTAAAGAAATAGAAGCTCAACGACATCAAGTAGACACAATAGAAACATATATATATTATGTAATAGAAGAAGGATGATTACAACCATATTAGCTAGATCAAGCCTCCTCTAGTCCTTCAACTCCACTCTCTCTCTCTCAACTTCTTGGAAACATAAGAATGCTTGATATCTTAGAAATTTCGATAACCATTCGACCTCCATTTGACCTTTCGTTACAATAACCAAGAATCCAATTTATAAATGGAGAGAGGCTCATTCTTGCTAATTCCTCCATGGACCATGACTTCCAATGAGGAAATACCATATTGGGTCTTCTAGGGACCCAAGGCATATTGTTTAGATTAACTACAACTATCACAAAGAATCATACATATATTCATATTAACCCGTGGTTTAAAAATCAAAAGGAGAAGAGTTACCTCAGTCCTTCGTGTAGCCCTACTGGATATCTCAGTGTGGCAAAGTGGAAGACCTCTTTTCCAGCTTCTAGATCATAACCTACACATAAACAGGACAAATCATATGAACCTTAACAATCAAAGCATTAACATACAAAAGAATATAAACTAGCATGCATCTAATCTACTTATCAATTGCACCATTGAACCAACATGTAAAGAAATAGAAGCTCGATGCCATCAAGTAGACACAATAGAAACATATATATCTCTCTGTGTTGTGTGTGTGATCGTGTATATATAATATTATATTATATATATATATTAATATAATACATATAATATCTAAATATAAATATATATATATATATATATATATATATATATATAGAAGAAGGATGATTACAACCATATTGGCTAGATCAAGCCTCCTCTAGTCCTTCAGCTCCACTCTCTCTCTCTCTCTCTCAACTTCTTGGCAACATAAGAATGCTTGATATCTTAGAAATTTTGATAACCATTCGACCTCCATTTGACCTTTCATTACAATAACCAAGAATCCAATTTATAAATGGAGATAGGCTCATTCTTGCTAATTCCTCCATGACTTCTAATGATGAAATACCATATTGGGTCTTCTAGGGACCCAAGGCACATTGTTTGAGATTAACTACAACTATCACAAAGAATCATACATATATTCATATTAACCCATGATTTAAAAATGAAAAGGAAAAGAGTTACCTCATTCCTTCATGTAGCCCTACTGGATATCTCAGTGTGGCAAAGTGGAAGACCTATTTTCCAACTTCTAGATTAGAACCTGCACATAAACAAGACAAATCGTATGAACCTTAACAATCAAAGCATTAACATATAGAATAATATAAACTAGCATGCATCTAAGCTACTTATCAATCGCACCATTGAACAAACATGTAAAGAAATAGAAGTTTGATGTCATCAAGTAGACACAATAGAAACATATATATATATTATGTAATAGAAGAAGGATGATTACAACCATATTGGCTAGATCAAGCCTCCTCTAGTCCTTCAGCTCCACTCTCTCTCTCTCTCTCTCTCAACTTCTTGGAAACATAAGAATGCTTGATATCTTAGAAATTCTGATAACCATTCAACCTCCATTCGGCCTTTCATTACAATAACCAAAAATCCAATTTATAAATGGAGAGAGGCTCATTCTTGCTAATTCCTCCATGACTTCCAATGAGGAAATACCTAGTTTCTTTATCGATGTTTCCCTTTACATGTGTATTTAGATAGGATTAGCAATATCCCAATTCAAGACTAAGGCATAAGTTTCCTTCTTTTTGAGCTGACAATTGAGTGAAAAGTGGATTGTCATTCAGTCAACTCATGTTTCTACCTCCATACCTTATAAATATCCAATAATGCTCCCCTTTAGGTAAAATAGAGCATTAAGTTAGGGACTAATTATTTTTTTCTAACAGTTGGGAAACATTATATTTCCTTTTGTATGTTTCTAGGATGTGTTGCCCTGGAAAATAGGCCTACAACTTAGGTCTTTATTCCAACCAAAGTGTCCTTCTCCTCTAAGCTGATGAGGAGGTCATTTTTGTGTATAATAGATTCCCCCTAAAGTGTGAGGTCATAGATGAAGACGATGGACAAAATACTTTATAAAAGTAGATGAAGAGAGAGGATAGGAGCTTCGGGACTGCGGGAGACTTGAAACAAGAAACGTATGTCAAAAATATAAGAACATGTCCTGAGTTAGGAATTTCAATCATCAATAGCTATGTCAGAGTGATTTCTCAAAAAGAGGTATGATTTTCATGTCCACCGATACGCACAATGTGGAAGTTGTGTCATAATATGAATAGTCTTACGAGTTGTCTTTGAAAAAAATATACACAACTTGGGAGAGGAAAAAGGTAGAGTGATGTATGCCCCTACCCAAGGTCTTGGTCATCACTTATCTAGACAAAATATTTTTGCACATGTGAATAAAGGAGTTGAAGTGGAACACGTGAGAAATTGTTTGATTACTAGTCAATGACAAAAATTGTTAACAGACACAAGGATGGCCACCAATTAGGATGATGGTCCCCAAGATGTGCAGTATAATCTAGTTAATATGAGAAGGATGATGTCCTCAAAAACTTGTAGAATCATTCAACTAGGATTGAATTATTAAAACCTGTAATCGAATGGAGGTTAAACTACTGCTGAGGACTGCATGTTCTAGGGTACTAATATGTTTCTGGATCTCCTTGCTAGATATAGTGTTGAAGTTGATAGGAAAAGATCTGTCAAACGGAAGGCAATAAGGTGTCCTACATCACTTGACATGAAATGAGACAAGAATGATTGTTTTGGAGATAGATTATAGAAATGGGTCAAACAGATGGAAAGAAATTTTAGGCATATGATGCTATGATTCATAGAGGAAGCAGAGGATAGATGAATCCCTTGGAAAATAGAGGCATGAAATCAAGGTTACCATGGGCTTTAGACTCACGAACAACAAAGAGTGTTAGGATATAGGGATGCAGGAACATCATAGTATGAAGGCTAAACTCATAGGATGGTAAGGTTCAATGAGAAGCTGACAAAGAGGTTTACTGAGGGGGTGTCATGTTCAAGGGATTGACTGCAGCCAAAATATCCTTCAGAATATAGATATTGAGACATTTTTCTATCTAAATTTTCCCCATCTGATTATTTTTAATGAATCCATATGGGTAAACTTGGTGGTATTTTCATATTTAAAGAGTCTGGAAAGATCATAAAGACAACTCCAAGGGGTACCTTTGTCTTTGTTGATCACTGGGTGTGAAAAATGGTAAATAGTATCCCCGACATAGTTCATTTTTCCTAAGTTAGTCCATTGAGTTTGGATAAAGTGATAAACCTATGATCAAATAGATGCCTAGCTCATTTTGTTATGAGTATGAGGAGACAAAGTGAACTCAATATTCTTTTTGAACTTTTAATGAGTTAGACGAAGAAAAAATCGATACATATTCATAAAATTTTAATGAGTGAGATGAAGAAAACTCGATATATCTTCTTTCAGTTTAAAGAGCAAGAAAAATAGATAAAAATCACTTTTCAATTCTTCTTCATATGAGTTTTACAAGTCTGAAAAAGGTAACTTGGGGGTATTTTAGTTCAAGAGTGAGAAAAAGTCCCAAAAAATAATTTGCTCATATATTGTTCGTATGAGTTTTACGAGACCGAAGAAGGTAAATCAGAGGTTTTTTAGATTAATGAGCAAGAAAAATACCATAAAAAGAATGCTTGGTCTTCTTCGTGGTAGTTTGAGGCTGAAGAAGGAGACTCGAGGTTTTTTGGATTAACAAGAAAGAAAAATACCATAAAAAGAATGCTCTTAGCTTCTTCATCTCATGCTTGAAAATATAAGGGTCTATGCTAGCAATTTCCTCGTAAGGCCAAGTGAAAACATCATAGAATTCCTTGAAAAGGCAGGTGAAGCTCGCAATTTCCTCATGACTATAGTCAACTTCAAGCTAAATGTTTTCCATGATATCTGTTTTGACCAAGATATCAATGAGTGTACTGTTTGAAATATTTCCCAAGTTCGCTTATGAATCCATATTTTGGAAAGTCGTATAAGTCGAACAAAAAATCTCAGGTGGGTTAAAAGGCAGGATTTGTAGAGGTTTCATGTCAAAATCAAATATTGGAGTGTGGTGATGAGAATATTCCCAAGGTCGCTCTTCTAAAGACATGATTTCTTGAATAGCTTCATTTGAAGGTAGGAATTCATTGAGGAGGTCATTAGAAGGATCCATGATGGGAGACAAAGTGGTACCATTGGTTGTAACAAAAACAATGGAAGAATTAGATGCAGATTGAATGGCTTCATAAGCCAATTCAACTGGTGAAAGTGACATCTGTTCTCCATAAGAGTCAATGTATGAAAGGGTTGGGAGGATCTAGGGATCGGTTGGGTCATGAGGAATACTGGAGACCATAGAAATGTGAAACCTTGGATGGTGGAAGAGGAAAGCAACCCAACAGGGAGGAACCCTTTAGAAGACCGATACCTACACTAACATAAGGCTTAGGTATACCACCCATTAAGGGAATGGTGCTGCTAGGCAACGATGAGTAATCTAGGGTACAAAAGGATAGCTTGTCTAGTGTGGCTATTTTCCCATACAACAGGAAGAGGATGAGTTGAAAGATAGAAGAAACAATGGCAGTAATGGCATAAGTCTCACTACAACCCAAAAGCAGATTATAGATGATGATCTATGACTTTGATATCCAACGTTACCATTTTCCCACTCAGAATGATGGGGTAGCTAGAAAAGTATCCTTTCAGAATGAAAGTGTGGCCATCGAATTCTTTAAGTGAATTCAATGGAAATGTAAGAGTGGGAGAACCTAGGGCAAGCCAACATGAATTGTACATTACGCACGTTGAAGCACCTTTGTCAATGACTGTTCGATGGATAGCTCTACCTTTTGATATAACCTACACCTGAAATATAAGATGGTGGGAAAGGTGAAGCTTAATTTTCTCCATGTCAAAAATTTCTAGCATGGAAACCTGAGGGTCAATTCCACCAATGACCGAAAGCAAAGATTTATATTGTGCTGGACAATTTTGTAATACTTTGAAGGCATACATGTCTAATGGTGCTTGTGCAAAATCTTCTACAATATTGTAGTTTTAGGTAGCACGTACAAAGGTATTGTGTGTCATGCAACAAATTACCCCCTTGGGGAGAAGATCACACGTTCAAGGATAGGCCTTTTGATATGAAGATCATTAGGTGGCAGTGGATTCAAACTCGAGGTAGTGTCCAGAGCATTAGAGGATGGATTTCTATAATTTTTGGCTCACGTTTGAAGATAGATTGTTTAAAAGATGTAAACAGTTGATGATCCTTCACTAGTGGAAGGAGGATGTGAATTGTTGTTTTCCCCTTGCAAGGGTTGTGGTGGTTTAGAAATAAGATTTTGTTGCTGCTAAGCATGGAATGGGTGGTTTAGGACCGTTGGATTCTGCTCAATTTCCTTTTGAGTAGGAAGATTTGTGCATTCCTGAAGACAAGGAAATTTTTAACTCATTTAGTCCTCTACACAGATTTTGCAAGGGAAGTTGACAACTTTTTCTTTCCCACTATCAGATTTGGCAGCAACTTTATGTTTGGGGTTGTTTTGTGTAATAGGTTTCTCCTCAAAAGGATAGGTAATTTTATTATTCTTCTTGTTCTTACCGCTGGGATTTTGTGTAGAATGCACAAAGTTTATCGCAGTGGTTGGAAGAGAAACCTATTGGGTAGTAGGAGCACTATCAACTGATTATTGGGTAACTTTCCTGTTGAGTTATTTAATAGCAGCCCCAAAAGTAGCGTCGATGAGGCTGTCAACGTGCACATCACATTGTTGAGTAGTGGGAGAATTGGAAGTTTGAGGGGCATGGGGGATTACATCATAGAGTGCACCATATTGAGATTTGATCAAATCTAAATGCTCAACATGATGAATGGATTGGTCTTCCATGACCACACCAGCTAAGGTAGTGTCCTTGGCAATTTTGGGAAGAAATGACTTGCATAACCAATATGTTAATAGGTAATTAGAAATGGGGGCTTTCACAGGCCTCCGCCTATGTCTCCTTTCATGGATATGATCATAGATAAGGGTAGAGGTGTCTTAGCATAGAGTCATAAGGAGTTTCATTCCGGTTTCATAGCGTATAAGAAGTTAGAAGTGATTTAAGAATTCCATTGTCAAGGCACCAAAGGGATTGACTAACATCCATGGTAACTCAATGTACCACTTGTCAGCATTTCCAGTAAGGGTGGAGGGGAAGAGTTCGAGCCGGATATTTTCATCAACCATGGAGTTCGATACACACCATAAATGGTAGGTGGTGATATGTGTAACTGGATCATCCCCTTGTTTTCCTTCAAATTTCAAATTGCTGACAGGTTTCTTGTATGGGATTGGGGTCCAATGCAAGATATGATTGATGGGATCATTAGTCAGTTTATATAGATTGGTGATATCAAGTGTTTCTAGAAAAGGCAAAGGTGTAGGTTCCCACGAGTATGACCAAGGTTATGAAGAATGACTTGAAGGGCTAAGGGGTCCCCCCATCATGTAATTTCCAACAAGATAGATAGGATTCATTGGATAATAACCTCCAGGTTGTGGTGGAAAAGTCATATAATATGGCGACCCATGTGGGATATTATGTTTCTTTTGTGGGGGGGGGGGGTGGGGGGGGGTAATGTTAGTTGCCCCCATGATAAAAAGTACCCTCTTGATTCAATTGAGGTTGAGGAGAGGGTGCCCAAATGGATGTAGTAGGACTAGGTTGAGGGATACCACTAGCCATATAGTTGGTAGTAGGCACATTATTGACTCTAGAATAATGTCCACTTGGGGGAGGTAAGTAGATCAGTGAAGGTCCAGGTTATCCTATAGGAGGTAGGGGTACAAAAATTCCCCCTACTAGTATATGCATATTGGGAACATTACCCCCAGGAATTTGAGCCTGGGGTTTCGAACTTAGCAATGGGTTCCAACCAAAAGGCTTTTTTAAGAAAGTCCCACTAACATCGCTATTAAGAGTGAAAACCGGAGGTCCAGGAGATGACACAAAAGGGGTAGAAACAAGGATGTGCTAGATTACACTCATAGCTAGTGTAACTAGGTTGATGAGATTGGGAATAGTCTAAATAGAAGGATAAGGAGTTAGTCGTGTAGAACTAACCATAGGTGGGGGAAGTGGTGGTGGAGAAAAAATATCCACAAAGGAGCATGATCTATTAGTCACCAGAGGAATATTAGATGTGGGTACTGACAAAAACATGACAGGTATAGGTGTTACCTAAACCAACATTGTTCTAAGACGATCAATGGGGGTAGGATTATAAGGAAGTACCACTTCTTCGTTAAACAAGTCCTTAGCCAGTATGGTTTCTTGGGAAGTTTTATGTGATTCAGTGTTAGACACTAGAGACTTATTTCCCAAAGAGGGAGAATCTAGATCACTAAGGCTTAACAGATCCTCGAGGGTCAATGGAGGAAGACCTTTTTTTCATCTATATAGATGATGAGGGCCGAATGTAGCCATGATGACAAAAAAATTTTATCAAAAAAATTTAATGTGATATTTATTATAGTCTCACTGATAACAAACCAACACCTTAAAAATAAAAAATACTCTAATAGATAATTAACAAGGAGCCAGGGGATATAACTCTATCTGATAACCACCACTCGTTGAAGATGAAACTCGATATCACAATAGCTAAAAGTGAGATTCAACCAAATGTACAATTACAATGAATCATGAGTGTTGCCCATACCCCAAATTAGGAGGCCAAGTACTCTCATGAAGACAAACACCCCTCCAAAAACTGAAGACGGACTAGGTCCATCTATTTAGGTGCTAGGGCAACCTGGCTCAGTAACCTTGTGTTTGTCTCTAGAGAGTGTTTCCACTAAGTTTACCTCAAATCACAAACACCATCGGGGGGGACATGGTTGTAGATATTACGCTGTGTGGGCAGGATACCTAGGTCCTCGACTTAACTCTAATGTTCCCGAAGAGATCCCTAGTACATAGAATACCCATTGGAAATGAAATTGAAGGGGGGATACCTTCTCTCACACTCCAAATTTGTCTCACATTTAATTCCTTTGTGAGGCGAGTGGTCCCAAATGATATGAGTGTAGCACGATTTTACTCTCATTAATGACACTAGTCTCAATTTTTTTATCTTGGGTAGTTTACTCACAATTTCTTAGCCCAAGACCCTAGCTTAGACTATTTTGTGTGTGATCTCAAAAAAGAGTTCCTGATTACTTTTATTAAGCATTGATTTTATTTGAACTTGTATTAGTGTCTCCAAAGGGGTTGTTGATGTATGGAGTTCAATGTGACTCTGACACAAGCCATGCAAGAAAAAATCATTATAATTTTCATTCAATAAAAAAGAGCTCTTACAAGGAGAGGTTATCTATACATCATTTCAAGTAACACACATCCAAAATGTAGTCCAAACACATAGATAAAATGTAGACATACAATGCTCTATAACATATAATCCAATATATATAGAATCAAACTAGCTAAGATAGAAAGCTAAGCACAATTTCCACTTTCTTTTTCTGAAAAAAATACACTTAAGTTATTTTCCTAAAAATAAAAATGATCATGCAAACAAACAACCAAACACAGTGCATTGTTGCAGATCCCAAGGAAAGACTACAAGAAACCTATCAACCCAAGAACCCACAGGGATAGGTGGATGTCATGATATTGGTTGAATAATGCTTCTCATAAGGAAAAGCAAAGTGTTAGTAGCAAGACTAACACTATGTCCAAGAGAATGGGGAGCATTATAACACCCTGTATTGCACAGTTAAGGTGTGTTACATAGATAAAGGTTGCAAAACGGGTGAGTCAGGGTCTGATAAAAAACTATGAAAGAGGAGGTTGGGAAGCATACTAAATGGTTAGAATGGGAAACAAGAAGAACATGAATGCCTAGAGAGAAAGATAGATCTAGAAATTGAAAGATCACGACCAGGAACTAAGTAGCAGTCCCTAGTGGAGTCTCCAATTCTACTATAGAGTTTATTAAATGGTCGCTTGTGGATGAAATACCCTCTTGGTTCTTCTCAATACCCAAAGAAGACTATTTGAGATTAACTACAACTATCAATAAAAACATACATATATTCATATTAACCCATGATTGACAAATCAAAAGGAGAAGAGGTACTTCAATCCTTCGTGTAGCCTTGTTGGATATATCAGTGTGGCAAAGTGGAAGACCTCTCCACCAATTCCTAGATCATAACCTTCACATAAACAAGGCAATGTGTAATCTTCATAGCATACAAACTTTGGCAATCAAATCATTAACATACAGGAGAATATAAACTAGCATGCATCTAAGCCACTTATCAATTGCACCATTGAAGCAACCTGTAAAGAAATATAATCTTGACACCATCAAGTAGATAAAACATTAAAAAATCTATATTATCTAATAAAATAAGGATGATTACAACCATTTTGGCTAGATCAAGCCTCCTCTAGTCTTTTAACAATACTCTCTCTCTCTCTCTCAACTTCCTGGCATCATAACAATTCTTGAGCTCTTCAAAATTTCGACAACCATTTGACCTCCATGTGACCTTTGTTACAATGACTGAGTCTCCAATTTATAGATGGATAGAGGCTCATCCTTTTCAATTCCTCCATGAGCTCCAATGAGGCAAAAGCTGGGAACTTTCCTTGCTTTATCATTGTTTTCCTTTCCATGTGTCTTTAAACAGGATTAGAAATATCCCAAGTCAGGACTGAAGTGCAAGTTACTTTATTTTTGAGCTGAGATTGAGTGAAAAGTGAGATGTTAGCTGGTTAACTCATGTTTTGACCTTCAAACCTTATGAAAATCTAGTAACGCTTCCCTTTAGGAAAAACAGAGCATTAACATAGGGACTAACTCTTTTGGCTGAGAGCTAGGTAGCATTATAACTCCTTTTGCCTTTTTTTGGGGTGCATTACCATGGAAAATAGGCCTGCAACTTAGGTCCTTCTTCCAACCAAAGTTTCCTTCTCCTTTGAGTTGATGAGGAGGTCATTTGGTTGTATAACACTTGCTAATATTTTAAGCTAATGATTTCTTCTTTGAATGCACATTCCTTTTGATCATAAATTTAGAGTAACTTCGGTCGATATTTGTTTTTATTTGTGAGCCTTTTAATCTCATCTTCAAGGGCCACTATTATGCTTTTCTCTTCATGATCAAAATTCTCTAAACCTGATTTATCCATAAAATAATTTCCCTTTGGAATTGAAAGGTAACTTTTAAACAATTCATTGTCATCCTTTATTTCGTCAATCTAAAGAGAATCATCATCACCGTATGTACTAGCAAATGGGTGACCTAAAATAAAATGGCCATTACATCCATAATTAAAACAAAATGCTACTCTTGATCCATTTTCATGATTTTCATCTACATGCTTAACCAATAAAAAGATGGGTTCTTCTAGATCTGCATTTTTCCTATCCTTTTTGCTACCCTTCCTTGTTTGAGTCTTGTTGTTCATTTTATTGATTATAGGTCCATGTTCTACTCTCAAGCGGTTAAGCTTCACTAGAGAAAATTGTCTCTGACACCACTTGTTGGAAATGTAGATCACTATTGAGAGTGGGAACTGAATCAATAGTGATAGATCTTATTAAATTTTCACCAATTAATTAATTCTTTAAACATTTATAGTATAAAACAAAGAAGGAGAGATCATATCATCATAACATAACACATAAACACAAAAATAATCACAAACATAAGACACTAATGATTTCTGGTGGAAAACCTAAAGGGACGAAAACCACTTATTGTTGTTATGTTGCTTCTTGTTCTCCTATCATTAAGAAATCAAATCATTACATTTTCATCTAGCATCCACCAGCTAGGATCCACTACCACTTTTAATAGTATTATTGGCCACCACCAGCATGGAAGTCTCTACTCACATGACTTTGGAGGACAAGACTTGCTCTAAGCCACCACTCCCAATAAGTCTCACCTAGGAACCACGGGATGGAGCTACCACTCCTTAAATACCATTTTTTTGCCACCACCAACAAGTAGCAACAACCCTTTTCAGCCACTACTGAACAGAGGCCCCAACCTCTTTTCCTCAAACTCTTAGAGTCATGCTTTCATTCATTTTCAAATTGATCTCCAAGGATAACTGTTAGCATTATGACTCAGGTTTGGCTCTATGGCATAGGTGTTGTCCTTGATGGCAACTCACTCAAATGGCAAATCATAGCTCAGGCACTTAGAATGGAAGAAAAGAAGGTATATGCAGGTTCCTCTCAGCAAAGTCACGTATACACGCGGGATCACCGATCAAAAGGTGCATATATGTATGCACGCACTTCCATGAAAAGAAAAATGTGTACATGTGGGAGAATTTATGTTTGGTCCATGGTATTTAGCCTGACATATTTGGACCTCTAGTTTTGGTCCTTGGTATTGTATCCAAAGTGTTGAACCCAAGTATTGGGTCCCTAGTATTGGTTCTATAATGGTTTTGGATCATGGTTTAAGTAAGGCCTAGGACTATAAAAATAGAAGGAGATCATTTGGCTAGGGCATCGACTAAGTGTTGAATATCTTAAGAAGAGTAAGATCTGGAATAATGGTGACTGGTGTATGGTGCATTGCTGGATCTAAACCAAGGAGGAACCTGAGCACTAAAAGATGGATAAGTTCTATTGATGGATCAAGACTGTATGGCTTAAATAGTAGCATCTTTGTAATCTTTGATCTGTTATAATTGGCACATGATTAGATCTATAAATCTGATAGTCTGGGTATAACTGATGCTTGATTAAGGAAAATGGTAAATTATCATTTATAGATCTATACGCAGGTTCGACGGGGCATAGGCGCGTATACACGCAACTTCAGCAACTGAAGAAAGCGTATACGCTGGTTGGCATTGATACAGTGCATATGTATGCAGGTTTCTACATAGTGAAGTAGTGTACATTTCATGAAATATGCTTTAGCTGTTTCTGTTTGTTGTTGCAGTGTTCAAGGTTCAGAATTGGTGTCTGGTTACTGTTACTGTTTTCTAGTTACAACATTCTGAGAAGTGTTTGTTTGATTCTATATTGAGTTGTATAAAGGAGATTGATTGTTGCAGATATACTTGATGTATGATTGATGTTATTCATGGATCCAGTATGAAAATTTATGAAACGTGGTCCTTAGAAGAAAAGAGAAGGTTGTAGCCTTCTGTAGGTAGCATCCTGCGTACTAGTACCTTAGCTAGTAGAAGAGCTAAAGGGGGTTGTAGCTCCCTTCTAGGTGAAGCTGGAGAATGAGAAAAGGTTGTAGCCTTCTGCAGGTAGTAGTCTGCATACTAGTTGAAGACTGCACAAGTACAGAATCATTGTAAAAATAAGTTTCTAATTGAAAGAAGATAGAGACAAATTGCACCAGGTGGTTTTCACCCACATTGGGTTTCCACCTTACATCTTGTGTTCTTTTGTGTGACTGTTTGCTCTATTTTTATGGTTACTATTTATATGGTTATGCCACACAGATTAATGATCAACATCTAAAGAATAAATTAAAATTAAATTTCTGCAAGTTATACGCAATTTTCATTCATCAGAGTTGCGTATACACGCTGTTTTCACTAACTGAAGTTGCGTATACAAATCTTTATGTGAATTGAAAAGATTTTTATAATACTGATTCACCCCCCCCCCCCCCCCCCCCTCTTAGTATTATTTCACAATTGGTTTCAGAGCAGGTCTTCAGAAGAAAAAGCTTGATCACTTGAAGGAAGATCTATCATAATGAGCAACTACAAAAGAGAGGCATCCATCTGGCCACCAATTTTTGATGGGAGCAACTTTGTCTATTGGAAGGTAAGAACCACAACCTATCTTCAATCTCTTGGCACAGAAGTTTGGGATATTGTGGAAACAAGATATACATTTCCATCAGCAACTCCAACAGATACGGCTGGTAAGAAGCAGTATGAAACAAATGCAAAGGTTGTCAATACTCTATTAGGTAGTCTATCTCAATCAGAATTCGTCAAGGTTATGTAGCTCAAAACCGCAAAAGAAATATGGGACAAGATCGTTCTGAGATATGAAGGAGATGAGCAAGTAAAATGAGCAATACTACAAACTCTTAGAATTCAATATTAAAGTCTCCAAATGCACAATGATGAAAGTGTGGCTAACTATTTCCTACGTATAGATGAGATTGTAAATTGTATGAAAAACTTGGGTGAAGAAATAAAAGAAGTTGTTTTGGTTGAAAAGGTTCTAAGATCTTTGTCTTTTAAGTTTGATTCAAAAGTTTCTGCCATAGAAGAAAAAAAAAATCTATAGAGTCTTACCATGTCCCAGCTACATGGAATTCTAACTTCTTACGAAATGAGAAAAGGGGGACCATCAGACAGGAGAGAAATCGCATTCAAAGCCTTAGGAAAAAGAGATTATAGTGACTTAGGATATATGTCTGAAGAAGAAGAAGAATCAAACTCTGTCAAGAACCTTCAATGGGGAATTGGAATATTCAGAGGTAAGCTGCCTTTCAAATGCTTTGCTTGTGGAAGAGTCGGTCAATATGCTGCAAAGTGTCCTCATAAAGATAAAGGTAAGGAACCAGTTAGATGGAACAGAAAACAGAATGTAAGTAAGAAGAGCTATTATACTCATGAAGATAGTGATGGACTTTCAAATAGTGATGAACATGAACAAGGAAATGATGATATACTTTTGATGGCTTTTGAAGATGATGACTTCTTGGATGCTATAAATGAAGAAGGTCTTTATGAAGAAATTTCTAAACTTAAAATCTGTTTAGAGGAAAAGAATATGATCATAGATACTCTAACATTCCAACTTGCTAAAATAGATAAACACAATGAAGAGTTAGAATGCGAAATTGTGGGACTTAGAAAAGAAATTGAGAAAACAAAAGCCCTTAATCTTAGATTTGCTAAAGGATCTAAAACTTTAGATGAGATTATCAAAGTGCAGCATTCTCCTCTAATCAAGACAGGTCTTGGATATTCGGAAGAAGCATCTTAAGCACAAAAGCAAGAATAGAAGCCATCCGCTTCCAAAAGTTATCTTGATGCAGCAAGGAGAAGTGAACAAGTTGACAATCGACAGCAAAGGCATAATACAGATTACCAGGTAAATCAGGGAACATTTACTTCAAGAATGAACAAAGATTACCAAGTAAATTGGGGGAAATCTACTTCAAGGATGAACAGAAGCTTCAATTGACCACAGGTAAATCGTTCTAGCTCAAGAATGGATGTCAATGGAAACTACCGTCATTTGGTTGGTAGGTTTGATAATCGCAGGAATTTCTTCAATGGGCAATGTTTCTCTTGTCATAACTTTGGTCATAAAGTTGCTCAATGTGTTTCCTACAAGACCATCATGACTAGGGAAGCTCAAAAACAGAGAAGTATGACTGGGATCATGAAAAGGACCTACAATAACTTTTCTGTTGTTGAAAATGAAATAGAATGTTCTATTTGTAACAACTTCGGTCATGAAGATTTTGAATGCAGGAGTAGGTTTCGGCAAACAACTCAAAAGGAACCAGCTTCATTGAGTCCCAAAACATGGAAAAAGAAAGAACCACAACCAGAAAGATGTGGGATAGCCTTATATGCAGAAAGACAGGAAAATCAATGGTACATTGACAGTGGATGCTCGAAACATATGACAGGTGATAAAGAAAAACTTTAGTCATATACCGCCTTAGAAAGGGAAAAGAAGGTCTCATTTGGAAATGACACCCCTACATTCATAAAAGGTAAAGGTTATGCTCACTTGAAAAAGAAGGTCAAAGCTGGAAATGTTATGTATGTTGATGGCTTAAAGCATAATCTATTGGGTGTCAGTCAAATGTGCGATCAAGGAACTGAGGTAATATTTCGATCAAATGGATGTATTGTTCGTGAGCTTCACACAATAAAAATAGTGATCAAAGGCATAAAAAATCCAAATAATTTATGCATATTCAAAGAAGGAGAACAACTATGCTATCTAAGCAAGAATAATGAACACTAGCTATGGCACAGAAGATTGGGGCATATTAGCTTCTCTTACATAAGGAAAGCATGCAAATATCAGGCGGTTCGTGATCTTCCTGACATTAGAATTCTAAACAATACAATATGCAAATCATGTCAGTTTGGTAAACAAACCAGAGCTAATTTCCCTAAAAAGGAAGGATCAGCTAGCAGGCCACTTGAACTTGTCCATACTGATGTATGCGGTCCAACTAGGAAAAGGTCACCTCGAGGAGAAGAATACTTTATATTGTTTATTGATGACTTTTCCAGGATGTATTGGATAGGACGTATGAAGCATAAAGATGAAGCTTTCAAAAAGTTCAAATCATTCAAAGCCTTGGTGGAAAACGAATCGGATCGCAGAATCAAATGCCTCAGGGTAGATCAAGGAGGGGAATTTACCTCAGATGAATTTTTTGTTTTTTGTGAAGAACATGGAATAAGAAGGGAATTTTCTACTGCAAGGACTCCTCAACAAAATGGAGTAGTGGAAAGGATGAACAGAATGGTTCAACAAATGGCTCGTGCTATGCTTGATGAATCTGGAACTCCCACAACCTTATGGGGTGAAGCTGCATTTGCTACAATTACCATTCTCAACAAGACAAACATCCGAGTAAACAACACTTAGACTCCTCATGAACTTTGGTATGGTAAGACTCCCATAGTAAAATACTTCAAAATTTTTGGAAGCAAATGCTACATTAAGAAGACTAATGAAAATCTTGGCAAGTTTGAACCTAGAGCAGATGAAGGCATTCTACTTGGCTACTCTCCCCACAACAAAGTATATAGGTGTTATAATAAAAGACTTGGAAAAATTGTTGAAAGTATTGATGTAGTGGTTGATGAAGAAGGAAACACTCCTAGGCAAGTAAAATCTAAAAATCTCGAAGATGATGAAGACTATCCTTCAACATCAAATCATATTCATGGCGAAGAAGAAACCCATGAAGCATTAGAAGAATAGATAAGGATGGAAGAAAAGACTGCATCTAGATATGTTCAGAAGAAACATCTAGAAACTCAAATTCTGGGACAGAAAGAGGTAGTTGTTCAAACAAGAAGAACCATTTCAGAAGCTTCAAGCTATCTAGCATTGCTCTCCTCCACCGAACCACAAAATGTAAAAGAAGCATGCAAAGATGAATGCTAGGTCAAGGCCATGGAGGAAGAACTTGAACAGATTGAAAAGAATAACACTTGGGAATTGGTTCCTAGACCAAAAGATAATAATGTCATAGGGACAAAATGCATTTTCAAAAATAAGCTGAATGAAAATGGAGATGTGGTTAGAAACAAGGCAAGACTTGTTTGTAAAGGATATGTGCAACAAGAAGGGGTAGAATTTGAAGAAACTTTTGCACTAGTTGCTAGACGTGAGGCCATAAGAATGTTCCTTGCTTTCTCTAGCTTTCAAAGGTTCAAAGTATTTCATATGGACGTGAAATTTTCCTTTCTTAATGGAGACTTGGATGAAGAAGTATATATTGAGCAACCAGATGGGTTTATCCTTGGAAATGATCCAAAACTTGTATGTAGACTCAAAAAGGCCCTCGATGGCCTTAAACAAGCTCCAAAGGCTTGGTATTATTGGTTGGATAAGTACCTTCATCAACAAGGTTTTTCAAAAGGATCAACAGATAGCAATCTATATATAAAAAATGACAATGATAAATCGCTAATACTTGTTGTGTATGTTGATGATATCATTTTCGGTGGCAATGAGGAAAATATGAGTCAAAACTTTGCCTTGGTGATGCAAAAAGAATTTGAAATGTCTCTGCTTGGTGAGCTCACATATTTTCTTGGTTTACAAGTCCAACAAAACAAAGACAATATTTTTCTATCACAAACAAAGTATCTCATGCAGAACTTGAAGAAATATGGGATGGAGGATTCAAAACCAGTATGTACTCTTGTGGTAACAGGACGCAGCCTCAGCTCAAATGATGAATCAACAACTATACATCAACCAACCTATAGATCCATGGTTGGTAGTCTACTCTATCTAACGGGTACCCGACCAGACATTATGCATGCAGTAGGTATAGTTGGAAGATTTTAGGCAAATCCAAAGGAAACTCATCTTCAGGTAGTTAAGAGAATTTTCAAGTATATTCAAGGAACTCAAAACTATGGCTTATGGTATTCTAGAGATACAGATCTCACACTTCATGCATATACAGATGCAGATTCGGTAGCAAGCGTGGATGACAGAAAAAGCACTAGTGGTGGTGCATTCTTTATGGGTCCTAGATTAGTATCCTGGTTCAGCAAGAAACAAAGTTCCATTGCATCATCCACATCTGAAGCAGAATATGTAGCTACTACATCTTGCTGCACACAACTCCTTTAGATGATGCAAACATTGCAAGATCTTCAAATCACTTGTACTTCACCTATTTCCATTTTTTGTGATAATACAAGTGCAATCAGTATTTCAAAGAATCCTATCATGCATTCAAAAACTAAGCACATACCTATCAAGTATCATTTTCTCCGGGAACAAGTTCTTGAACAAAAGGTCAAATTGGAGTATGTTCCATCTAAGGAACAAGTTGTTGATATACTCACCAAACCACTGCCAAGGGAGACATTTAAATACCTCAGACAGAAGCTGGGGGTAGTTGATGCATCGTCTTGCTATTGAATCTTGTCTATTTTTAGAGAAAAGTGGTTGTACGCGAGTTTCATAAGGAGTATCTATGTACATACGCCGTTTATGAAGATGCAGTCGCGTATATGTGGCTTGAAGACAAATAGTGGGCCAGGCTCAGGATGGAAAGAGCCTGATATGGGTCTGACAGAGACTATATGGCACACGTTCAGGGGGAGCATATATTCTTCTAATAATGCATTGTTGGCATTATCTTAGAAGATCTTGGTTCAAATTCACAGATGTTTTGATTTCAGGAGGAACAGGTGCAGAGGCAAAACATGGTTGCTGGTTTGAATGATGATTGATAGATGCTTACTCTCTATGTCATGTATTTCTTTTCTTTTCTTCTCTTATTAAGGTCATGAAATGGCCTATCTTGGTTTCCCCACTATGCCTGGGATGAATGAAGTAATGTTCTTGTCTTTATCATATGTAAATTCTTAGTGTATCCCCACTTGTTTGGGTAGATGAGTCAATTCCCACTTGATTGGGAGATGGATGTATGTATGAGTCTTTGGTGGTAGGAAGGTCATTTATAGTGTATAAAGTCATGTTTATCTTGCAGAACATCTTCTTGCAGATCTTGCCTACAGTTAGGGGGAGCTTGGATAGCACAGAAAAGTAGAAAATTCAACAGGTACTCAGGGGGAGCATAACCCTTTGCCCTTGATGTCAAAGGGGGACAATGACTTTGAGCGACTTGGGGTTGCCATCAAGTCGAAAGGGGGAGATTGTTGGCATTATGACTTAGGTTTGGCTCTATGGCACAAGTGTTGTCCTTGATGGCAACTCACTCAAATGGAAAGTCACAGCTTAGGCACTTAGAACGGAAGAAAAGAAGGTATATGCAGGTTCCTCTTAGCAAAGTCATGTATACACGCGGGATCACCGATCAAAAGGCGCGTATATGTATGCACACACTTTCATGCAAAGAAAAGCATGTACATGTGGGAGAATTTATGTTTGGTCCATGGTATTTAGTCTGACATATTTGAACCTATGGTTTTGGTCCTTGGTATTGTATCCAAAGTGTTGAACCCAAGTATTGGGTCCCTATATTTTGTTCTATAATGGTTTTGGATCATGGTTTGAGTAAGGCCTAGGACTACAAAAAAAGAAGGAGATTATTTGGCTAGGGCATCGACTAAGTGTTGAATATCTTAAGAAGAGAAAGATCTGGAATACTGGTGACTAGTGTATGGTGCATTGATGGATCTAAACCAAGGAGGAACCTGAGCGCTAAAATATGGATAAGTTCTATTGATGGATCAAGACTGTATGGCTTGAATAGTATCATCTTTGCAATCTTTGATCTGTTATAATTGGCGCATGATTAGATCTATAAATCTGATAGTCTCGTTATAGCTAATCCCTGATTAAGGAAAAGGGTAAATTATCTTTTATAGATCTATACGCAGGTTCGGCGCAGCATAGGCATGTATACACGCAAGTTCAGCAACTGAAGAAAGAATATACGCTGGTTGGCATCGATACAGTTGCGTATGTATGCAGGTTTCTGCATAGTGAAGTAGCGTACATTTCATGAAATATGCTTTAGCTATTTCTGTTTGTTGCTGCAATGTTCAGGGTTCAGAATTGGTGTCTGGTTACTGTTACTGTTTTCTGGTTACAACATTCTGAGAAGTGTTTGGTTGATTCTATATTGAGTTGTACAAAGGAGATTGATTGTTGCAGATATACTTGATGTATGATTGATGTTATTCATGTATCTAGTATGAAAATTTATGAAACGTGGTCCCTGGAAGAAAAGAGAAGGTTGTAGCCTTCTGCAAGTAGCAGCCTGCGTACTAGTACCTCAGCTAGTACAAGAGCTAAAGGGGGTTGTAGCTCCCTTCCAGGTGAAGCTGGAGAATGAGAGAAGGTTGTAGCCTTCTGCAGGTAGTAGCCTACATACTGTTTTAAGACTGCACTAGTACAGAATCATTGCAAAAAGAAGTTTCTAATTAAAAGAAAATAGAGACAAATTTTAGCAGGTGGTTTTCACCCACATTAGGTTTCCGCCTTACATCTTGTGTTCTTTTGTGTGACTGTCTGCTCTATTTTTTTGGTTATTGTTTATATGTTTCTACCACACAAATTAATGATCAACATCTAAAGAATAAATTAAAATTATAAGTCTGCAAGTTATACGCAAGTTTCATTCATCAGAGTTGCGTATACACGCTGTTTTCACTAACTGAAGTTGTGTATACAAATTTTTGTGTGAATTGAAAAGATTTTTATAATACTGATTCACCCCCCCCCGTCTTAGTATTATTTTCAACAATAACTTCATAGCTCAACAACAACATGGAAATCCTCTCTGTAATATAATTTTTTTCCACAAGAAAACCCTGTATACAAACAATATTATGATGAATGCACTTTCTACATAAGATGTTGGTTGAAATACAGTTCTTCTACCTTCTTCAAATTCTACAAACCACTTCAGATATTTTGCATAATATTCTTCACAACTTGCGAACTCTTCTCTTCTCACACACTTGCTCAACCTCACAATACATCCAACCAACCTCTCTTATAGAGAGTCTCCTCACATAAATAATTTTCCAAAGTGATTAAAGTAATAATAACAAAAGAGTAGAGAGCTCAACAACTTTGTCCATACACTCTTGAACTGGTCTAATAGTTTGAACATTTCTCCTCCTTAACTTGATTCTACTTGATATTCATTGAATGAGGTATCTTTTCAAATGTAAGCACTTTGTATATTAAGAGTAATGTTTCATGACATCTACGATAAAATACAATGTGAAAATAAAACATAAAATATCCATGGAATTGTTTGAGTGTGAGCACAAATTGGAAATTCCACCTACATTTATTGTCATTGGGATAATATAGGAGTTCCAAATAATATTGCTTCTTGGATAATATGGGCATCCCTGCAAGGATGCTTCTATCTTCCCTTGGTGAGTAATTTCCTCCCATATAAGATTCCTTAGCACATGAATTTTGTATCCTTCTTTCACCAATTTTTCATCTCAACTTCAGGACACTAACATGTAGAACTAGGCATTTTTATAATCATAGAAGATCATACACGAAACCAATAAAAAGCATAGAATACATAATTACAAGGAAAATAGTGCTAAGTTATTCTTAACATCAATTTCAATAAGAGTATCAACAAATTCATGGGAACTAGAATGATCAATGACCCCAACGAGTTATGAGTAAGCATCAAGTTCAACATCATAGGAAGAACTCAGCTCAAGGTCAACAATTTCCATTTGGATATCTTAATTCTTGATAAGCCAAATTGGTGGAGCTGAAAGGAATATAATCACCAAACATGTCAATCTCCTTAAGAGAAGGAATTATCCAAGGATTAGTGGACCCATTGGAATCATATGTGACAGATGTGATCATGTTGATAAGTTTAACTAATTGTGATAGTTTAGGATGAAGCAGGGGAAATATGCCCATCAACAAAAAGCCTTTGATAATCCTTGTTTTTATGCTTCTAGTAATGGTAGTGGAATCAACTATAAAGGGAAGTAACTAATTATCATGAAAATAGAATTCGGGCTTGCAAAAGGTCAACTATTCAATGGTGACTATTTAACCTGGATGGGGGGAAATCATGACACAAAATATTAAAGACATGGCAACATTTATGGCATAAAACTAGCTTCACCTGAGTAAGAGGTTATAATCAAGTGGTGCATCGATGACCTTGACTTAAACTAAGATTTTATTTCCCTAAGTTCAGGAAAATTAGAGAAAACCCCTTGAGGTTGCTAGGTATGCCCATCAAAATGATTTAAAGTTTCTCTATGAGAACACAAAGTGAGTGAACCAAGATCCATCCAACACTTCAATGACTACATGTAAATGCCCCCACATCCAAAATTATTTGATGAACATGTTTTCTAAAGAACTGGATGATTATATGAAGGCGAGATGATGTGTAACATGAGGTTTCCATGAAGAAGGATCAGAGGTCATGATATTTGAATCTAAGGGATCCACTCCACCAACAGAAGATAAAAGTTTCTTGTGTTCCATTGGGAAACTTTTCAATAGTGCAGACATGGTAGTTGGAGCTTGGGCTAGATCCTTTACAAAACTATATGTTAACACTAGAAAATCATACACATGTTTTCACAATCCAAAAGACACTAAAAGGTGTCCAACAGAATGCACAAGTGAAAATTTCTAGCTAAGTACATCATGAAATTTAAAGAATTAAATTTCTCCTAAGGTCCAAGGTTTATAAAGATAAAAACAATTGATGTGACACAACTATTTCTTCGATAAACATGTGCACGTGGAATATACTTCAAAATCTGTGTTGTTGCAAAAATGGATGACTCAGCGATTCGGGACCACTCCACACACTTGGGGATGATTCTCTGACATGAAATCAATCCAATACGTCCAAATTTGATTCACCATAAAGATATGTGGCCCTCAATGGAATCATATTGTCCTACTTATGTGTCATTATCATGCATGGACCAACATGGGGAATATGGATTCAAAAAATTCTATATAATGAGACCATGGGAGACCCAAAATATGATACACTATTATGTTGGCCAAATTTCCATCAGAGAAAACCACCATTCCATTGTTGAAGCCAAAGAATGGAAAAGAATTAGCATTTTGGCCATATTTCTTCTAAGTAATCCATCATCCTAGTGGTAAAAGAGGAATTTTACATTGGAGAGTCTTCATACTTCTTTGAGAGAGAGGAGAAGCTTACAAAGATATTGAGGAAAAGAAACCCCCTTGTTGAAGATTTTTGAGCACCATATCTCAAATAATTCTCTTCAAGTGTCTAAGATTCATCTATTCTATTCAGCCTCCACTAGCAATAGTCATTAAATGAAGATTTTTTCTTTATTGTGCATCTTTTGTGTATTTACCTCTTTGTTTAGTTTATGTTTATATATGAATTGTTTCCATTGTTTACAATGTTGTGTTTATTTAATTTTGTTCAATAACAGCACCAATTCTTCCTTTGATCCTTTGCAGGGAATAATCCACTACTAAGGAGGTGTCTTTTGGTACACTATTTCCACAAAAACATCATAGTAATGGCGACCATATTTTTGTCTTTTCATTAATCTAAAGATTGTTTTTGCAGTACCTTCTCTCTGCACAACCATCCTACAATGTGCTCAACACCTCTTTGGAATTTTTATAGACCTCAGAGACCTGTTCTGAGCCCACTGAAGTGAAATTTTCTTTTTCTTTTCTCACCTGCACAAATTTTTCTCTAACATATATGCACGTGTGTCTGTGTGTGGTTAAACTCCTGTGGTCACAAAAAAGCAAAAAAGGAGCCTTGTATTTTCTCTTTTCGCAGGTGATTGGTAGCCTTTAGTGAATTGCCTTCACCTCTGTATTTTGTATTTTCTATTTAGTATCACTGGTTGCTTTACTAACCTCAATTGGTGGAGAAATTAGATTATTTTTCATTTTTTATTTGCAATAAGACATAGCTTAATTAGGGAGAAAATTAAGTGGCCAAATTCCACATATGCTTTTCAAACTATTTTACTAAAATTTTCTGCAAATCACATAGCTTAATTAGTAAAGAAGCAAATGGATGATCATCCACAAATCTTACTACTAACAAAAGAATTTAGTTCTTCATTTTTTGGGGCTAGGAGAAAATGTTATTATAGAAAGTAAGTAATATTTGATTCCCTTGTGTCTCTTAGATGAACCTGTGCTTACATATGAAAACTTTCTTAAAAGCATTTGAATTTCCATCTCCCTTTTTAAACTCCACATAGTTTAATAGGAAAAGAGTACGTGGCCCACAATCCACAATATATTTCTTCTTCAATGTAAGGAACATCCAACAATTAGTGTAATTAGAAGGATATTGTAAAGGATCAGTGCATATCCACATTGTATCACACTTTGTATGCTCACTTTCATCACACACTAATCTTCCATATGCTTTGTACTCAAGGACATCTAGTTTGTGGAGCTTTGGATACTTAGTCTATTTTTTCTTACAAAATCACTCCATAAGTGAATTAAGACTCCTTAAAAACAACCTTAACTTGAACCAACTAAGTTTCCCCACAGGGGCCACCAAAAAACTTATAGCTCAAGTTAGGACCATTGGGGGTAGGCATCCCATAAGCTGCCATGGTCAGGTTACACCTTTGAAACATATTTGTTGACTTTATAGGGAGCTTAAAATCCTTCAATCACCCCATGAAAAAGAATACCTGAGCATGGAAGAGACACGATTCAAAGGGGGTTTGGCTTAGGTCCAGTACATGCGGTACTCTTTGGGGATACCTAACCCATCTAGTGCTTGGTATTGGTAACTGACTACCAAGAAGCTAAAGACTCAAATGCTCACATGGGATGAAGGTACTTTAGTGGCAAAAATCTAGGGCATCATTTCCCTATATGTGATGGTGCAGACAACACTTGAGCCTTATTACCATTACCTTAGATGATTCTTAGGCTATTGGAAGGCATCTCCAATTTTTTTGGAGCGTCGCCCCAAGATCCATCATAAGATATCTTTGCAAGGCCCAATTACTTTGAGAGTGGTAATGACAATTAGGTCTATGTAATATTTTTCATCATATGCAACAACCAGAAATATTTTTTCTTGTTTGCTTGATCACATAGCTTAATTATAAAAGGAAAATAACCATTTATATTTTCACTCTTTTTATTATGTGATCTTATTGCATTGATACTTATATCCTTCCCTAACCATACACAAAGTAGCACACACTCTAATCGACACCATAGGGGACCCCACAGCTCCCTGTCTATCTAGACTGTTTTTAAACCTCCCCCCATTACCGAGAGGTGTTCCAGGAATCTCACCATTTACGCGTAGAGGATGTCACACAACCACCATTACCGGATCTTCCTTTATTGGTGAATATTTTCTTGGGACCCCTCCCCATCAGAGTACACCCCTCACCACCCTAGAAGGGTCCCCACATTCTACCACATTGGGGATCCCACACACCACTCCTCCGAATAGTCTGTGAGACACCCATTGAGGTAGTTCTCCTGAAACTTCCCCACCAAGGACCCCTTTGCAATACCTATAAAAAATAGTTTCACAATGGCAGGTAACTCAAAGATCTCATTTCTAGATTCATTAAACCTACCGCATTTAAACAAGATAACCAATTACCTGATCGCCCATGGCCAAAATTCGCCAGCTCTTCCCACAAAATCCCTTCAGACATTTCAAAGTTCCAAGGGAAATAGGGCAAAGACCCAGGAAACCATTTCATGACTTTTCACATGTGGTGTTCCTCTAATAGTATCACTGATGTTTGGCACAGAATACCCCAAGGAAAGTTTTGGGGCTTAAAGTCCAGTTTTAAGTTAAAAGTTGTAAATTTGATGTAAGACTCTGAATTTTGTGGGCACAGAGTGCGAAGTTGTAAATGATTCATAGGGTTGTCCACCCTCAATTTTGTAATGTAATGTTGGCTTTAGAGATCTACCCATGGTCTGTGGACCATGGGATTGTATAAATAAAGCGAGGCTCTAAGTAATTAAGAGATAATAGAATTAGAAGGAATGATGATGGAATAGAATGATATTGGAACATCTAAGGATAGAGTCGAGTCTTTGGGTCGTAGAGTGGGAGAAGGCTCTACAACTAAGTGTGCAGAGGCCTATTAGTCTGCAGCTGAGTGCGTAGACCCCTATAGCTGAGTGCACAGGGTGAATCGAGTCTGTAACTATTGAAGCATTAATAAAGAGAAGTTTTACATCAATTCTGTGTATTTATTTCTTGTTTTCTGTATTGAATATATTGGGTATAAATTGCATTTTTTTTGTCTATATGGTGCATGAACATGTCTGATTGTGTTGATTAAGTAAATGTGAGATAAGGTATCTGTTTACGCAAATTTAACTAACTATTGTAAGAAGATCAGTAAGATACATGGTGTAATTTGAGGAAATAGCACAGATCGCTACCCTAGTAGTGCAAAATCATCCCAACCCCTGGTTAGGGCTGCACAAAAGGCGATCCTAATAGATTGCTAAGGTCTCGCAGGTTAGGATAGTGCACAAAGCGACCTGTGTGAAGGTAGGCACAATTGTATTAGATCCACCCCTCAAACATCTCCAGGTTGTGGATACCTGGTTCCAGCATCCCCCCATACTACTTCAAGTGAGACTTCAGTTTGCACACTGATTCTTAAAGGGCCAGTAGTGTAGGGATTTGTTTGGCTAATTAACTTCAAACCTAGGTCATGCCCCCTAAAGCCAACAAATGGTTCCATTGTTGGGACTAGAATCTGCATAGAGATGTTTGATGTCGTATCATTAGAATCCAAATAAGAAGGAAATTGAAGGTTGGCTAGATAAGAGGATTCATGAGTTCATAGTGCAGGAAAACAGGAATCTGTGACTGACAAAAGAAGAGTGGTTAGGTTGCTACTTGTACACAAAAATCCACGAGATATTTTTCGCATCTTTCCCTAATTTGTTGTACGAGTGGATCACAAAGCTAGTAGATAGACAAGGAAAGTGGAAGCTCGATGGTCCTATTCTATGGACCCTAGAGTTGGTTTGCATATTGGAGGCATCAGAGGATAAGATGTCATGCATTGTTGATCATTGGCTTGATCGGATTATAGGAGGATTTATTACTGAGTTCACGGTTGACACCTCAGTTAGCTACAGTGAGGCAAAGTGGCGCTTTCTCAAGGGACTGCGAGGTAAGTACGTAAAGTCTCTGAATACTTGAATTAAAATTTTATTGTGTGAAAATAGGGTTATGCAATTACCTTGATGTTCAAGGCTATGTGAAGTGGAAAAACTTACGGGAAAAAAGGAAATAAGGGACCATAAACTAGCCCCTTGATTTCACCTCTACGAAGGGATGAGGAAGAACTCGCAAAGGTCTCACTGTGAAGTGTGATCCATTTGATAAGGAAAAGAATTATGTGAATACCACCCCCACCCAAACCACCACTAGCTTCACCGCCTTCACCTCCGTCTTCACCCGTACCACCTCTGCCACCACTACGAGTCAATATGGCAAGCACAATAAAGTTGCCTGTGTTCAAGGGATTGGGAAATGAGGATCCAAACCAATTTTGGTTCATGGAAAGAGTCATATGGGAAGAGCAGGGAGTTACAAATGACAATATAAAGAAGGTAACATTGGTTAGCACCCTGCAGGACCATGTGCTGACCTGGTATATTAAGCATTCCAGTGATAATCCAAATGCAGGAATCACGAATATCCAAGTAGTGATAAACAAAGAATTTAGAAGGCTGAAGTCTGAAGCATAGTCGATCATTAGATTTAAAGAAATCATGATGCTACTGGGCAAGACTCCTTGGGAGTTGGATCAAAGGTTGAAGTCTATTATTCGTGAAGCTAATATGAATTTGACAGATGGAAAACATCGCGAATGGTTTGTAGCATCATTAACGCCGCATTTAAGGAGTACGCTATCGTAGAAAAAGTTAATGACTCAGGCAAATGCCTTAGAGATTGTGATGAGGTTGCATGAGACCTCAATGTAGGATCCTAACTTGGGAATTGAACAAATCCATGCACAGTTGAAAAACTTAATCCTAGAAATGCAGAGTCTGAAACAAGACAAAACAACTCAACCAGAAGTGCGCGAAGAAGTGTGGTGCGTAAAATCCAAGGGGCAGGGTGATGATAAGGACCACTGCTTGGTGTTCGAAAATTACCTAGTGGGAGGAGGATTGATGCCATTGAGGCAGGAAGCATAAGCAATACCTAGTGCGATGCCTTCTTTGTGGTGCACAATTTTCCAAATATGTGGAAAACATGCTACAGACAACTGTCATTTGTTACAAAAGTGTACACAAAATTCGCAACAATTGTTCTGTAATTTTTGTAGCTTAGTGGTACACGATGAGTACACTTATAGAATCTATGAGCTAATGATGGATAGAACTCCCACCTACAGAGTTCAGGCCGAATCGCAACCCCTATACTAGAATGCAGGAGTGGTGTGAACTGGATTTAGGGGTGCGGATGATGTCGAGGCAGAGGAGGACCTGGAAGAGGTCATGGTTAGTTGATATCCTACAATTGTGGAGGGCCAAGACATTATGCCCATGATTGTATGAATTTGATGTGACCGTCATGTTTGTATTTCACCTTGTATGATCATGAGATCAAAGATTATCCTACACTGATAGCTAGGATATGTGACAAAGGAGTGATACCACCTCCCCAGACTCAGCACCTGTAGATGATGAGGGTTGAGTCATGTGAGGAAGATCTGAATGTGAACATTGTGCTCCAAAGTCGAATCGCAATAGGAGATGACAAAGGAAAACAACTCGAATATAGTACTTGGGTTCGTAAAGATCCGGTGAAATAAGCGAAGTTTAATTTGGAACATGCTTAAGAAACTTTATGGAAGCTAAGAAGAGCTTTACTGATGCCTCCACTTTAGGAAGAAAAGATAGATTGGAGCTGGAAATGGACCCATCTATGCTCATGATGTTCCTGGAAACATGCATGAAGTTACTATGTGACAGTAAGGGCGTAAAAGGATTATAGGAACTCATAACAGATGCGCTGGGACTGCACTAGGAGAACCGTGGGTAGTCCAGAAGATTGGAAAGCATAAGATAAGGACGGGAAGAGAAATGAGGTTAGTCTCACAGATTGGAGAAAATGAGATTGACCAAGTAATTCTGGATTTAGGATCAGATGCAAATGTTCAGCCAAAGTAGACATGGGAGAGAATGCGGAGACCTACACAACAATGGTCTCCTATTTAGCTGTGAATGGCGAGCGAGCAAAAGATAATACCCTTGGGGCGATTGCAAGGACTCACCATGGATATTGAGGGCATAAGAACGCTAGCAGACTTTGAAGTGATAGAGATTGTTGATGACAACAATCCCTACCCTGCGCTCTTAGGAATTGATTGGGCCACTGACATGAATGGGGTGATTAATCTAAAGAAGCAGAAGATGATTTTTGAGAAGAAGTCACTACACGTAGTTATACTTCTGGACCTGTTGAAGGATCGCGCTATACAGAGCCAGTGTGCGACTATGAAAGCGATGATGATTTTGACTGCATTTATAAGATAACAATGCGAAACCAAGACTGGGTGAATCCCAATGTGAATGGGCAACTTACATGGGAGCGCAAGAGCTCCTGTACTTCAGATTTAGATGAGGAAACAGAGTGATGGCAGAACCAGTTACATGAGGTGACTACACTGAATTATAATATGATGACAAGGTCGTTGTGTTGCGTATCGACAAAAGTAAGAGACATGCCTAGTTATGATGGGATAAGTGAGGTAGATACCTTTTTAGATAGATTTGAAATGGAAGTGTCGGAAAAGCAATGCTTCCAAGCTTTGAATTGGGTACTGTACACTGCACCTGTGAGGTGGTGGGGTACACACAAAGGGAGCTTTGAGGACTGGCACAAATGTAGGAGAATGATGCAAATGCATTTTTGGAAGCCTAAGATGTGACTAACAGACAAGTATGATGGATGGGATTATCCACACGCACATCTAGCCAAGTGGATACAGGCATATGGAAAATAACCTATGCAGATGCACATGAACTTCCCACTAAGAGGTGTGGTCAATATGCGTGTGTTGGGGGGATAGATGTGTAGCTAGCTCTTAAAGTTGGACAAACAGTATGTGGGAAGAACAATCAGGTAGAAGGTTATCCACGAGGAAGCATTTGAAAAGGTGTGCAACGCACTAAACAAGGTATGCAATGCGAAATGAAGTGGTTGGGACCTGCTCGTACCTGAACAGATGCCTTTTCGGTTGGTCGATGGAGTAGAAGTCATAATGCCTATGGAATCTATCATGTCTAGTTCACACATAGTGGCACGCGTAGGGGTAACGGACCATGGAGCCCTCAAAGAAAGGCTTGCATCATTGGAAGAGGTCGAAGACGAACAATTGTGACTCAATGAAGAAATCCAGTAGGGTGATCTTAGGCTCCAAGAACTCATGAATGAAAGAACTTGAGTGAGGGAATAAACAAGAACTTTCTTGATAGAAAGACCATAGTAATAGAGCAGGATGTGCTCGATTACACTGACAAACTTGGGGATCACCACCAAGAGTTTCTTAGTTTTTTGTAGGAGATGGGACCATATGTTATTAAGGAAATCATAGATGGTGGCACAGTGCAGTTGGAGAATTCAAATGGTGAACTCTTCTCAGGAAAATTAAACAGTAGTCATATGAATCCTTACACAAGTGGCTCGACCATCTGACTAGCCATGGGAAGCATAGTCTTAGCACTCCAGGCAGCTGAAAGGAGGCGTGGGACTATAAACTTCTCTACCCGATGGCTCGCGTAGATACAGGGAACACAAGAACAGGTGCAGGGAAGCATTTCAGCTATAGTAGTCTCTAAATAGCGCATCCAAGAATTGCAACAGGTAGTTGTTTAGTGCGTTATCGATCTTGCAACAGTCCGAGCAGAGTTGGGAGGTGTCCATGCAAAGATCTCGACACCAACAGAGTGACTTGAGGGTGAGTCATGATGTTTGTGTTGGGGGCCTGCTGGGTGCGAGATCCCCCAAGGAAAGTTTTGGGGCTTAAAGCCATGTTTTTGGTTAAAAGTTGTAAATCTGTTGTGAAGACTCTGCATTTTGTGTGTGCAGAACGTGAAGTTGTAAATGAGTCATAGGGTTTTCCACCCTCAATTTTGTAATCTAATGTTGGCTTTAGAGATCTATCCATGGTCTGTGAACCATGGTATTGTATAAATAAAGCAAGGCTCTAAGTAGTTGAGAGATAATAGAATTACAAGGAATGATGATGGAATAGAAGGATAGCGTAAGATCTAAGCGTAGAGTCAAGTATTTGGGTCGTAGAGTAGGAGAAGGCTCTTCAACTGAGTGCGCAGAGGCCTAGTAGTCCACGACTGAGTGCATGGACCCCTGAAGCTCAGTGCGTAGGGCAAGTCGAGTTTGTAACTGTTGAAGCATTAATAAAGAGAATTTTTACATCAATTTTGTGTATTTATTTCTTGTTTTCTGTATCAAATATACTGGGTATAAATTGCATTTATGTTGTCTATATGGTGCACAAACATATCTGATTGTGTTGATTAAGTAAATGTGAGATAAGGTATCTTTTTATGCAAAGTTAACTAACAATTGCAAGAAGATAAGTAAGATACATGGTGTAACTTGAGGAAATATTGTAGATCGCTGCCCTAGTAGCAAGAAAGCATCCTAGCCCCTAGGTAGGGCTGCATGAAAGGTGATCCTAACAGATTGTGAAGGTCTCGCAGGTCAGGACAGTGCACGAAGTGACCTGCGTGAAGGTAGGCACAATTGGATTAAATCGACCACTCAGACGTCTCCATGGTGTAGAAACTTGGTTCCACCATCTCCCTATACTGCTTCGAGTGAGACTTCAGCCCACACAACGTGGGCTAATGCTGAAAGCACTAGTTTTAGTGTAGGGATTTTTTTGGCTAATTAAATCTGAACCAAGGTTAGGCCCCCTAAAGCCAACAACTAATGATACTATTAAATTATTACTATTTCAATGCACCCTAACTAGGCTTGCAGCAACATGATATGTTGACCAACCTTCTGCGTCACATGGAAACTTTCTCTCTCTAGCTACAACTTTCCTCACCTTCTTCCAGCTCCCAGTCCACCATGATTTGGGTATGTAACTCCTCACCCACTTCAAAGAAACACTTTCTACCCACATCTCAGATCACATACATGAATGGTGAAAATTTCGTAACCTGTACAAAACCTAGTTTGAAGAAAAAGTTCTCCTGGAATTATTCTTTTGATCCCTCACATCTCAAATCTCCAAGGATGTGGAAATTTAATCCCCACAGATCGAGGAAGAAGCCATTAGTAAATCTAAACATTTGGAGCTTATTTACACCTAGTCTAGGTACATCTATCGTGTGCTTCCAAATGCCTCACACCTACAAACTTATAAAGAGATCCCACCGCATCCAATTTTGTTGATGGATTGATTAGGTCCATCACCCAAAACCAACTCAAAAACAACTATCAGTACCCTTTATATCCGTTCAATGGCCAAGAATTTGATGTTACAAAAAATTCACCAACATTGTAACATATACGATACTACCCCAGTCAACCCACACCTATGCAGAATACATTCAACGAGGTTAACCAAAATCATCCCCCTTAGGGGGGATCATATCCTCCCCCATAGGGAAATCAATAATCCTTTAGGAATATGGACATAATGTCCTCTTCCCAGAATCCATACATTAACTAGGGATAAGGAAACCAATATTCTCTTTTTCCCACACAACAATAGAATAAGCCCCCAACACAAAATAATGCAAGGTTAAATCTAGTGCAACTTTCTCTCACTTCACATAAATAGTCAAAGGAGCAACTGAATCTATCAAACCCCCTGAATGTTGCTAAGAGAAAACCTAAAAATAAGCCGAAGGGAAAACCCAACTAGAGCGGCAGCAACTAGATGCAACCCCCATGGGCACCAGGAAGGGGAAACCCTAATCAGAATCCAAACTAGTAATCGACCAACAATAACCCACAGAAACAAGGAAACAACACAAGTCCATGGACTAATCTTTCATGTGCTATATTGTGGGAATACAATCATTATACACACCATTGTCCTCAACTTCCTAACTTAAAAATGATACAAGATAGTAGGGGGAAGGAGGTCAACAAACCACAGTAATGCAATACCCCTTCCCCCATCAGAGAATGGTCAACGCTCAACAACAAGAACCTTACTCTCATCCATCTTAAGGGAACCCCCGTAACAATCCTAATCATGACATTTCCATGACAAGAGAAGATATCCTCTTGGAAACATGAAATAAAAGTTATGAAGCTCCCCCAGAACCCAATCCATCCAGCTTGACCATAGTAATACCTATAAGGTTGTTGACCATTCCTCGACCCTCTATAGAATCTATGCCCAAAATGGTCAAAGGACCATTATGTCGCGTGGGACATAACTCAAAAGTTTCTCATAGCTATAGCATAGTCCGTGACTTAGCACAATCACCATCATCCATGTTAGCATTAGAATTCCTGCAAACATACCCAACCTAATGGAAATACTTACTTTCTGCTTTAGGTGCAATCAACCCATAAGATTCTCACCTAATTTTCTTCGACTTGGATAATGCTACTCCACTGCTAGCATCAATCATTTATTTCAAAATTCTAGTATCAGTCCAAAATATTAACATTCATTGTTTCATTTTCAATGAAGGGGCCTTCACATGCATCATATCCAAATCCATTTGCTAGAAAATGGGATCCCTCAAACTCAACCCTTCCGATATTACACTTAGAGCATATAACGGACACCCTTTTTCTCCCATTGTTCTATATCGTAGCATGTCAATTAAGTTAGATAGAAAAACTATGTTAATAGACATCAAAGTACTAGACACCTAGTTGAATTATAATATCCTACTATGTCGAAGCTAGATGTATGAGATGCTAGCAGTCGTCTCATCGACGTTAATAATGATGGCATTCCCCCACAATGGAAAATTCATTACTATCGATCAACTGACTTGACAGTGTGTGACCCTTAGTCTCGACTTCTCATGAGTTGATCACTACTTATATTTAGCTCATCCCTGTCTAGTTTAAGTAATCAACACTTCTAGGGACATTCCCAAGAGACCCTTTGATGCTACAAGAACTTTTACCAAAAAGTGAAACACTGATGTGAATGATGACCCCATCAAACACCACCGAAACCCATGAACCTGTTCCAGACACCACACACTCTACAACTGTTGATTCCATGTCCCTACATCACACCATTACGTAGACACCCTTTTCATACCCCCCACCAAGCTTTGTCTTGCACCAAGTCATGGAAACCCTTCCATTACGAAATATGGATCTTGCGATACTAGTTTGGTATCTGGTTCCAATGACCATGTCAACTGATCTAGGACATATCCCGATAAGTAGTAACCTTATGCCTCTATCTTAGGAAACCATCCCTACTCAAACATTTCCTACATCAACACTATTCACGGCCAGAAAGAAGGCCAAACAAAATGGTAAAAGAGGGGAAACCTAAAATTCCTCTATAGCCTTACAACCATGTGCGTTATGTGAATAATTTGGGAACCTGACTCACATATGCCTCGAGTTAGATGAGTTGAATGCATGCTTCCAAAACATTAGTAACCTCAACTCCACCAAAAGGAAAAAAGGCTATTCCTTGTCAAAATAAATAATTACGCACCAATCATGCATGCACTATATGAAAAAAACATGGACACTACACTCATCACTGTCTTGATATCCCCCAATACCAAGATACATTAAGAAAACCCATTCAAACCAGTATTAATGAACCAATAGCACCAGCCAAACCCCAGAGGAACCAACTTCATCCTCTAAAAAACCCTCCCACAACACATGAAGACAGTTTGAACAACCAACCCCTCCCCAACATTTCCATGTTCTCTATGAGATGACCCAACTCATTTGGTTAGCCTCTGCCCTAAATTATGGACATTTAACCAAAACAACCCAATCAATCATGTTTCTCAGAGAACCAAGCCTAGACACCAACACCATGCATGCACTATTTGTGTAGGTAACCATCATAAGAGAAGGTGCCCCCACCTTTCCAAGTTCCACAAATCATTGAGTTTTGTATGTCGATTCATGAATGAAAAATATTATCTACTAGAATCTGATAAGTAGTCCACAGAACTAGTCCCCCCACCACGAGAAGATAGACACCTAGATTTCTTATGTTTGTTTGAGGAGAAATGGCATCCAACAAGAAAGAAGCCCCCCTGTCATTACATCTCCCATCACCATTGTCGATCTAGATAGAACAAAAAAGGATTTAAAGCCACCTAGCAAAGAAGATCACACACCATATGCACCCTATGTGATAAACCCAAACATTTGGTAAATGAATGAAGTGAACTAAGTATCTTCAATGACATATTTTGCTTAGTGGTCCAAATTCCACACAAGCATCTCTCCAACCAAGAGAAAATCACACATTGTTATCATCGCATCTGCTCTCAATTCTACCACACAAGGAATTACCAATATCTTCCACATTTTCATATAGCAAGAGTAGCGCTAAGGCCAACCAATATAGGGAATCCACATCATGCTAATACCACGACCCAAAGATTGATACTACCACAGGATATTCCATCTTGTGATGTCAATGAGGCATCAACATCCCATACTATGAGCAACACTGCCTTCTATTGTTATTAGGAAATCTAGTGTCCATTCAGAGATGCTAATCCCACTAAGATGGGTAGCTATCTTAGAAACAAACAAACTAAAGTTACTTGTGTTTTCCTTTATGAGAAGTAGATGAGAGAGACACAGAGAGTACCAACATCAGTCTTTCGCTTGGCTCCTTGCTTGTTTCCTCTCCCCTTTGATAGATCTTTGCCACTCCTCCCTTGCTTGCCCTGCTTCAAAGAGCACCTGTAAAGTCAAAGAATCATAATACTATCAAAGCACAGAGATCTACAATCATAAACAATATAGGACCAGATATATATTGACCACATAAATGCATATATCAACTCAAACATACAAGAATGTCGAGGAAAACTCAAATAGATTTATTGATAGAAAGAGTGGAAGAGAGGATTACAACCCATTAATCTGACCCAGCATCATCCTCCCAGCATGAAAGCCCTTCTTCACCTCATGAAAATCTTATATCACCCAACACTATGATGTTCCACAAAGAAACCAACAACACTTCTTTACAAAATACAAGATTCCAGCCTCCCCCCTGTGGATCTCTAAGATGAGGGATCTATATATAGATATTTGTAGAGGTGTGAGTCAACTCTAGGTTTTTGATTAGTGTCATTCCACTGATAGTTCTTGGCTCCACTTGGAGATTTCATTGATCTTTTACTCATCCCTAGGTGAATTCTAAGAGGCAAGAATCATATGAGAAGTTTCTAGAAGATTCCTTGATCATCCACATAGAAAATTGTCTTTGCCATTTGTCTATTCTCGTTCATCGCACCCTATAGAAGGACTTTTCAGTATGTATCGCACTTCCTATGTGTAGTATGTGAGATGCATCACACCCTGACCATAGAGTAGGTGAGATGGTCCAGCTTTGACTAGTTCTAAGTAGTCTTTCATGGAGAACTTCTGGGAGATGATGTAATCACCTGACCTTGCTCCTTTAGGGTATGAAACAACACTTTTAGGGACTTAGAAGCCCTTGGTTTATGGACATATGTGTTTGGGGTTGCAGTGCCCAAATATGTCTATAACAGTTTCCCCCTAAAGCATGAGGTCGTAAATCTTTTTGACGTCGGGTGAAATGCTTTATCATGAGGATCTAAGGTTTTTTCGAACTGGAAGGTGACCTATGATAATATATAATACAATACATTATCTTCATAATATTTTCATGATCTAGTTGAGGCGGGCATTCCCATGCTCAGCTTCATAAATTCATTTTCATGTACATAGGACAGACAACCGTCTATGTGGCAGATTGATGATTCTAGTAGAGCCATCATCCTTTGGCTTGGATGATTATTTGTACAGCAATGATGTACATTTGATGTCTTTATTCGGATGAATATATCGCAGCTCGGATGGATGAAACTAGATCTGGGGTCTTCAAAATTCGTTCAATCTTTGCCTAAAGTACAAGTCGATCCATGTGAAAAGATGTTCTGGAGTCGAACATGGAAAGACATCACCTGATTACCAGCCAATGATGTAAGCTATTAACAGGCACGAGAGGAATCACCGATAATGATGATTACCCTCAAGGTATGACAGTACAATTCACATGGTGTGAAAATGGGACTTGGAGTCGAACACCATGCAAAATCTTTTGGTCGAAGGCCATTGATGTAAACCTATCGCCGTAAGTGAGAAACTTGCCATTGAGGCATGCAAGCTTCAAAGTATTGAAAGGGTTGTTCCTAGGTCGACTTCTTGGATAATGAGCTGACATCTACAAGAAGTGACCTGTCGTAGGAGGGCATTAATGAATCCCACATCTACGACACGAAACGAAGCAAATGATTTTATGGAGGTGAAAACGATCTGATGATATAGGGTTCAGGGTGGTGGTCATGAAAGAATGAAGGGTGAAGGTATTGCAGCAGATGAGACACAAGCTGGGTTGGTGAATTCTCTGAGCGTCTTCTCTTGAACATATCAGTGACACTTAAAAGGATTGGTAGCATTAACCCAAAAAATGGATGGTATGGTGGACCAATGGTAATATGGCCGGTGAACGGAATAACCCAACCCGACTCAATCATGGTGATGGAGTGAAAGTGTCATGTTCAAGAGCGACTTGCTACCAATAAAGTTTCTTCAAGTTTTCTTCCCAATTTTTCCCCAGTCACTGCTGACAAGTACCTCTTTATTTTTTTCAAGCTTGAGGAGGATAACATATGCTTGTTCTATAATTTTCCCTTCGGGCAAACCCGTCACTATGTTTTAACGAGCCTAGTGACAATGAAACTCATTCTTGTCTGCATGGACAAGTTTGTCGCTATTGGTTTGAAGAGTTTAATGACAAAGATAACTTGGTCCTTTTTCAATTTTGGAGAGTCTGAAAAGGGACGGAAAGAAAACTCTAGGATTCCTTTTTTATCATGTAATCCCTTAAGTTCGAAAAAGTGTAAAATAATATGAAAGGGATGACTTTTCGATATTTTTAACGAGCCGAACAAGACAAGTGCTTGATCTTTTAGTGTAAAAATCCCTCAAGTCCAAAAAGATTAAAATCTAGAGGAGGGATAGCACTTCCGATCGTTTTAACGAGCTGGAGAGGCGAATTGCCTGGCAATCTTTTCATATTTTATGAGTCAGATGAAAAGAGCTTAAAGCAGACTCATTTTTTGAGGAACGAGTGATAATTTCGAGTAGCAGATGGTTCTAGGTAAGGTTTGGAACTTTCCAATCATGGCAGTGTAAAGAAGATGGCTAACAAAATCACTCGTCGCAGTTGTTCCTCAAAAGAGGTAAACAATCAAATAGAGGCATATGATCAGCTAAAAAAGAGTGGAGGTGATGGTAAGAACACGACCAAGGCTCAAAAGTTGATGATAATGCGATCGCAATGGTTATTTACTGAAGGTGGGTTCATTTTTTAATGAACTTAAAATCTGGTGGAACATATGATCATTGCTAGGTTTATTTTTTAACGAGCTTGAACTTCGCGTAAAACTGCTTGTGGCCTGGCTCATTTTTTAATGAGCTTGAACCATGAGACAACATATTCTCATCTTCGGTTTCATGTTTACACAAGCTTGAAATGAGAAACTATGCTTGTTATAAGTTCGCATGCCCCAGCATAGTGACGCAAATTGAGATGCATGCCCCCCAAGCTTCATTGCATTCAATGAGGTGGTTGGAATGAAGGTTTACCTTTGAGATCTTTGAAAGACTCGACTTAGATTTTACGAGATCGTAATCAAAGACTTGATTTGGAAAGGGAGTTGTTTCAATTTTTAATGAGGTTGACACAGTAAAACAACTATCCTCATAATCCACCATATTTACAGTGTTTGATAGAGAATCAAAAACTGAAGGATGATTAAGGTTGCTGGAATAATCTTCGTGGTAAGCTGGAAGATGGGAATGATGGTGGTAATCTTCCCATGGTGCCTCTCCTATCATCATTGACTGAATGATTCCTTCATCTATAGAATGTACATGTGACCAACGATCTGGAGAGGTTTCATATTCTTTAGACCTATCTATCCAAACACTCGATGAGTGTTGATTTGGGTTTGCCCCCCAGGCCAAAAAAATTGATTGCTACAATATTTCTAAAATGGTGATGATCCATGCTAACAAAATGTTAGGGAATCTTCTAAATATTTTAGATATAGAAGATATCATATTGCAGGTTTCCACCGTGGCCACTTCCGCCAGATTACTTGGAGGTGGTAGGGCAAAAGTACCCATCAATGTAGGGTATTTTAGCAGGCCTACTCCGATATTTTGAAGCAATTGAGAGCTTCTCTGGATCATCAGAATGCTTCCCGTAACTTGTGAACTATTGGGGAGAAAGGTTTGTTGGTCGACGATTGTAATTCCTCCTTGAAAAGGAAATGCAATCTTTCTGAAGTATATTGACACAACGACGGCCATAGCATAAATGTAAGGCCTTCCCAGTAGGATGTTGTAATCGAGGTTTCCATCAATAACTTCAACATAAATTTCTACTATTTTGCCCCCCAGTTCAACTTGCAAGTTACTTAAATTCCCGTAAGGGGTGTATGTTCATCCATCGAATGCTTTTAATGTCGTTGATGATCTTAACAAGGGTGGTGATCCTAAAGTTTTCCAACAACTCATTGACATAATGCATGTAGATGCCCCCTCGTCAATAATTGTTCGATGAATAGTTTTGTTGAGGGCTTTCACTTGAATGAGGAAAGCGAGTTGAGCTAGTACTTGAGGTTCATATCCTTTATGATTAAAGGCCACAAGATTGGAATTTGCTGGGTCAATCCCACCTATTGCTGATAATAGAGCTTGCTTTTGGGACGGGAAATTTTGCAGTACCTCAAGTGTCAACATAGCGGACGGGGATTGGGCCAGGTCCTCTACTATATTATAATTCTGTGCTGCTCTGGAACGAGGATTAACTGTTGATTTGTGTACTACTCCCTTTCGTTGCTTTATCGTTAGCTCATGAATGATGGCTGGCACAACTTCAATCAAAGTTGTTGTTGAGCTACTAGTTTGATCAGTAGACTTGTTGTTCGACAGCTGTGGATTCCCGTAATCTTTATTCCTTGTCAATATCAAAGCATGATTTTACTATTTTGAAAAGGACAATAGAAGCACTTGGGATGCAGAAGCATTGTCACTAGCAGCGAGATTGGTTTCTGGGTTCGGAAATGGATTAGTCAAAACCGCTGAGGTTTTTGAGTTTCTAAAGAACTTCTTAATCTTAGCTTTATGTGGACAATCTTTCGTCCAATGATCCTCATCAAATATAAAGTGTGGATGACTTGGTTTCCTTTCTCCAGAAGGGTTTGCAGAAGATTTTTTAGGAGACGAATCATCCTTTTTCTTCTTTTTGCTTTTCCCTTTCTTCTTACCCCCTGGTTGCTTCGATTCTTTTCCCTTGTCGGTCAACACGGCATTAACCTCTGAGGCAAGAAGTTCTTCATTTGAATCTTGACTCGAAACCATGCGGGCTTTTTTAGATGTAGGCTTTGCAGTTTTCGTTCTTGTTGTTCCTAGCACGCCATTGCTTGTATGAGAGTCTTTGTTTGATTTAGGAGGAGGAGGAACAAAAAACTCTGGTCTAGGAGCATCCAGGATTTTGTCATAGAACGTGCCAGACTGAGTATAGATCAAGTCTAGATATTGCGCACAAGCAATGACTTTCTCTTCAGTGGCAACCCCCCCTTTAGCCACATCTTCTGTAATACACCACTCATGAATATGATCTGATATGTGAGTGGTTGTCATTTGCTTGAAATTGGTAAGAAGCTCTGTTCCCATTTCGTACCTTATTGGTAACTGAAAATGGGTTAAAAAGGTTGTGGCAAGGGCGTTGAAGTTATCAAATGAAGCTCTAGGAAATTCGATGTACCATTTGCTGCTGGACCAGTTAATGTTCACTGAAAAGGCGAAGCCTAATCTAATCATCACTGGGAGTGTTGGATGAACACCACAAATGAAAGGTCATCACATTATTTGATGGGTCTTCACCTGGATTTCCATTAAATTTAGAAATATCTGACATAAATGAGGAATCGTCGGCCACCAAGGGGCATAAGCAATTGGATCGTTTGTTAGCCAATTTAGATCTGGTAACTCTAAAGTCACCATGAAGGGCAACTGTTGATTCAGGTTCAGTGAAGCATACCCAGGATAGGATGGGATCGCCTGAGAAGTGGGTCTTTGCATACCAACATAATGTATTTGATGTTGATAACTTTGGTAAGGCTGATGGGCATAACCGTTATGATATGATTGATGTTGATTGTTTTGAATATATGGCTACCCATTACCCGCAAGGCTTTGTTGTTTGGGTCCTCGATAAGCTTGTTGGAACTGCAGTTGTTGATATTGCACCAGCCATGGTTGTGAAACCATTTATTGTTGTCCAATACTGGTTGTTTGACCAAGATGAGGGTTAATAGTACTCGTTTAAACCTGGGTCGCTCCAGTTAAGGAGCCACTAATTGGTGATTGTGGTTGTGTTGTGGAGACAAGAGGCTATTGTATTACGACCTAAGAAACTTGAGATTGGCATACAACAGGCAACGCTTGTACTTGTGACACTGTCACAATAGCTAGTGTAGTGGGGATATTCAACATAGGTAGACATGGTTGCATTGAGTATACAACTCTTGGTTGTTGAGGTAGTATTAGCACCCAACCACTGGATGTAATTCCACCATGACCTGAATTCTATTGTGAACTCTCATATGGTTGTTCTCCTGGAGGGAACAATGAAAGGGCATATTGCCCCCCATATGGTGGTAACCTAGTGTTCAAAGGTAAGATTGGCCTCTGGAGACTGGACTGCCCAAATTGATATTGTTGTGAAGGATCAATCTGTTGAGACTCAACATAAGAGATTCTAGATATTATTCCAGATGAACAAATGGGAACATACCATACTGTCGAGACAGTCCCTAGGTGGACTCCATCTAGTGGCTGAGAGCTAGTTGGGATAGATGGTACACTAGCGAACATTGTTGGAGTAGCAGCAGGAGGTTCTGCTGCTGCTACATCAGATGACATAGTCCTGGATGTCGATGGTTGTTCATACATATCGAGTCTATCCAAAATATTTCCTAGTGATTCTATAGGAACTTGCGGTGAAGGGAGACTAACTCCTGATGAAGAAGGATATAGGGTGATCCCAACTCCAAAATGTGATGGAGTACTAGATGGAAGATCCTCTACAATATCTTCTATAGAACTCAATCCAGGTGGGAGAGGTAGACTGTCAGGTCTGTAAAATATTTCTGGTGCCGAAGAAGGTATAGACTCTACAGTGACAGATGTTGGAGGGGTAACACCTTCCGAATCAGCTGCAGATGGAGCCGGTTCAGGAATAGAAGTGTTTACCATGACACTAGGATCAGTTCTAATGTCCTCTTGTGACTGTGGAGCTTCTTCTGTAAAGGCAGGGATACTAGAAATGGTTGGAGTAATTGGAGACTCTGAGGATGTTGGAACACAAGTTCCAAGCAAACCAGGGGACTTCGATCCAGTTAAACGAGTTTGCTTGGTCCAGTATAGTTTCGTTTCTAGAGTCAAAGACAGTTGACTCATTAGTCTCCGTGAATGATGGGGTTTCGATTGAATTTCTTCCACGATTGTGGATAACTTGATCAAATCAAAATAAAGGGGAAAATGTGATTCCGAATTAAATGAATTTTAGGTGCTTTGACACAACTTGCTTTTTCAAATTTTAAGAGTTGAGAAAAAGCTAAAGATGACTCTAGTTGCCTTCGATTTTTAATGAGCCTGAAGTGACAAGTGCTTGATGGAACTTTTCCTTTAAGGAGTCTTAAAAGGAATGAAAGAGACTACTCTAGAAATCTAGACAGAGGGATTACCAAACCAATCGCAAAACTGTAGAAACTTTTTATGGTATGGCAGTCAATCTTCCCGAATGCTGTGTTTAGTGGATTGCGATCAATAGGGCGGTAGACACGACTTCCAAAGAATAAAGGATATAGCCTATTGTGGTCTCCCAATATATACTCAATGGTATGTGGGAGCACAAGCCCGTAATGGCACTTGTCATCTCAAAGAGGAGGAATCACCCAACCTACGATGAAAGTGATAGTTACTAGGCTTTACGATGCCGGAATACGTCTCGAGCCTAGACTTCTAAATGTTGTGCGTTAGGTTCCAAAGCAATTTTATGTTCATTGAATTTATTTTACAGTTTATCTTTCTTAAGAAGTTTTCCTTTAAGGTTCACCACGTGATGTAGATATACGATTCATAAAAATGCAATCTAAGATGATAAACAATCATTTACTCTTCTTTTTGCAATGAAAATCCTAGCTACTAGAGAAAGAGAAGCGAGATTCTTTCAACATAGATCAGAGAGCACACACTAGATGCACTGTCCTAAATCAAAATCAACAAGCATTCTAAATGAAAATGCACATGCATGTATTTGTTTTCTGCTTTCTTAATGTATGAATGACAAAAAGAATGCTAAGTACAAATCTGAATTATCTTTTCTTTCAAAGTGATAGTACTAACAATTTTCTCTTCAAAAGACGAAAGGAAGACAAGGACGACACTTTGATATTTTGAATTGAAAACTTCTTTTCGACACTTGAAATACTATTAATTCAAATCAAATACAAGAGTAATAGTGTAATCGACCATCAAGAAGAGTAGGATTCTTTTCTTCAACTGAAAATGACACTTTGCGACACTTTCAAATAAAAAAACGACAGTTCGATTAAGCTACTTCTTTGTAAAGGAGAACTGTAAATGGCAAAAAATACATAAAAACATTTACAATTCTTTGTATAATGGAGGGCGAATCATGCAAAGGAAGGGAGTTTCAACAGTGGTATACTGATCACAGACAGCAAAATTCCTGAATAAAGCTGAAGAGAGTGAAGAAAAACCAAAATCTGGAGGCAGAAACAGTCTTATTTGATCATCACACCTGTAACACACGGAAACAAGGATGCATCTCATCTACTGCACACGGGAGGTGCGATGCATCCAAATTTCCTAAAGGAGACAATGTGATGGTCTAGGGACAAGACTTTAACTTGGTTTCTGGTCACAGTTTGTAGCTTAGTTCAGGGATTCAGGTTGAGCTAATGATAGTCAATAAATACAAATCATAGGGGCTGATCTAATGAGGTTACTTGACCCACCACTAGGGCAATTAGGATGTTTGCAACTTAGATATTTAATTCATAAACTAACCTGGAGATTGACTGAAGCAACATTTATCTACTTTGCAGTTGCATAGCAAAAGCAGTTTGAAGGCTAGCTAGCATAACTTCAGGCTCCGTCTGTAGTTTATAAAGTAAAAAAACTAGAAACAAGTAAACAAGCTACTCGCTCCCCAGTGGAGTTTCCATTTTGTTATTAGGAAATCTAGTGTCCATTCAGATCTATTAGTCCCACTAAGACAGGTAGCTATCTGAGAAACAAAAAAACTAAAGTTACTTGTGTTTTCGTTTATGAGAAGTAGGTGAGAGAGAAGCAGAGAGTACCAACCTCAGTCTTTCGCTTGGCTCCTTGCTTGTTTCCTCTCCCCTCTGGCAGATATTTGCCACTCCTCCCTTACTTGCCTCACTTCAAAGAGCACCTGTAAAGTCAAAGTAGCATAATACTATAAAAGAACAGAGATCTACAATCATAAACAATATAGGACCAGATATATATTGACCACACAAATGCATATATCAACTCAAACATAAAAGAATGTGGAGGAAAACTCAAATAGATTTATTGATAGAAAGAGTAGAAGAGAGGATTACAACCGATTGATCTAACCCAGTGTCATCCTCCTAGCATGAAATCCCTTCTTCACCTCTTGAAAAGCTTAGATCACCCAACACTATGATGTTCCACAAAGAAACCAATAGCACTTCTTTATAAAATACAAGATTGTAGCCTCCCCCCTGTGGATATCTGGTATGAGGGATCCATATATAGATATTTTCAGAGGTGTGAGTCAGCTCTAGGTTTTTGGTTAGTGTCATTCCACTGATAGTTCTTGGCTCCACTTGGATATTTCATTGATCTCTTACTCATCCCTAGGCGAATTCTAAGAGGCAAGAGTCATATGAGAAGTTTCTAGAAGATTCCTTGATCATCCACTTAGCAAACTGTCTCTACCATTTGTATATTCTCACTCATTGCACCCTATAGAAGGAATTTTCAGTATGCATCACACTTCCCGTGTGTAGTAGGTGAGATGCATCGCACCCTGACCATGGAGCAGGTGAGATGGTCCAGTTTTGACTAGTTTTGAGTAGTCTTTCATGGAGAACTTATGGGAGATGATGTAATCACCTGAACTTGCTCCTTTAGGGTATGAAACAACACTTTTAGGGACTTAGAAGCCCTTGGTTTATGGACATATGTCTTTGGGGTTACAATGCCCAAATATGTCTATAACACCTACATAATCTACTCAGTTAGTTCTAGACCAATATGTGGAATATGTACCAAAACCTCTCATACCACTGAAGTGGCCCCTATGTCACATACATTTTTGGCATGGCAATACCTCCAAAATAATGAAGCATACAAAAAGAGGGTAAAAACCTCATTCAATCGCAACATCACCCCTTAGACATTCACCAAGGGGGAGTTAGTCCTCCACTATGATGTTTCCTAAGAATAGGTAGCACCTGGAAAGTTTGAAACCCTATACATCATCCAACACTGCCTCCTCAAGGGGTATACATATTGTTAGGTCCTAATAGGGCTTGCCTAAAAACTGTTGCCAATGGTCTCTACCTCGAACAATTTCACCCATAGAATGCTAGAGTAGACATGTATGCACCATGAATTATTTTTTATGATAATCACCTCATCATGGATTCACTCTAAATATCATTCTCTCATCATGTTTCAGCAGATAGATCCTTTTCGAGCTTATCATCATGGGTTTGATGATGACACATATTGATGGTTGTAAAACCTCACTACCATAGCCTAGGTGATATACTATATTGACTAGACACCTCATCTTCTTAATGGACTTTGTCTCAGGTCATTCACCAATAATCAAGAAGAATATGATTCTATCATAGGCCTCTTGGTTGACGCTCACCACCTAGGTATCCATCAACTGCATGTATTCATTGATTCCCAGCTAGTTGTATCCTAATTTAAAAATACTTTTCAAGTCGATCATACATGCCTTTTCCGAAAGTATCTGCATCCACAAATTTTAGCTCGATTTTTTATCATATCACATTTACACATATACCAAGGGATCAAAATAACACAATTGATCGCATCACTAATCAAATCCTAGATTGCAATGTATCATGTATATACAACAATAAAGATACATAAAATATCAACATAAGATACATCTAAAAAAATGCAGAAATACATCAAAAAGTATAGACGCATGTTATATATCATGAGAGCTGCCAAAAAAAAATCTCTTATATACATCAAAAAATATGTATGAGTACAAAAAAATCCACAAAGTCCACTGGCTCACAACCAAGATAAGTAAGTCAAAAAAATATAAGGGAGAATCCTCATATTGGTTGCTTTCTCTAGTTCATACATAATCACATCCAAAACAACAAGACCATCAGGTCTATCTAAGGCTCACATAGACCAATCTCTACATCAAGAGCCAAAATCTAACCAGTTGTAGCCATCGTCATAGCTATATGGTAAAAGATTGGTTGGTGTGCTTGCTCCAGTGACATCGTCCTGTCCGTGACAACATCTGCCAAACCTACCCAACCATCAATATGAAAACCTCTCGCTAGGGCCTTTTCTCTACCCCAGGTGTCTTGGTAGCTTTGTAGTTCTACCTTTACAACTACCAAACATGCCTCTATGACCTCAGCACACTCATGCCATCTCTCTACATCCTCCCTCATCGTTGCGTTGCTACCCTTACCAGAGGGTCCACCAATCTATAACCAACACCATTGCGTTGGTCTCTCATACTCAGCTAGTGGCCTTGTCACCCTCAGTATCTATGGTATGGGTGCATCCCTTGCGACACACATATGTCTAGGATCATGGCCTACCAAATAGGCTAGTGGTCACCCTCACGACCCCATATATGGAAGTAAACAAACATGGTATCAACATTATCATAAATAAAATGTAGTATCTACACACGCAAATAAATGTACAACTGTGGAAAGGAAAATATACCTGCTGGTTCCTAGACATCACTCGGAGGAAGCCCTGTGTGGATCTCCTCAAAAGTCCACACCATGATAGGGATACTCTAGCCTTAACTAAGGATTGGAGTTAAAAAAAATCCTCTACAATGGCATTCCAATAATTCCCTGCTACACCACCCCTAGCACGTGGCATCATAAGTGCCTAACAACATATATATGGGTCCCTGGCAGTGCCTTCCTACACTGTTAAGATCAGATGCAACATAAACACCCGCTCATACATAATACTGCAAAGTACACTCCCATAAAAAAAACTCTTGAGTGTAAAATGTTGCACCTAAATCAACTGAGACAACATCTCCTGATTCAATAATCGTTCCTAATTAAAGAAGTGGCCCACTTGTAGTTGATAAAAGACCACTATATATGGCCCTGATGATTTGTTGGGTGATGCTCATCCCACCAACCTCACAACCATCGCCGTCATCGCTCACTCAACAAGATCCAACATAGGAACAATCTTGATGCAACCCTCCTCATATGGGTCATGCCCATAATGAGTGTCACCCTCAGCCTCTACCTAGTGATGGATATGCATATGCCCAACTAGCAGTGGATAAGGAATAGCCTCCCCATGAGGTGGTAGACTAGTAACAAAATAAATATCGATATGAACCAATATTGGCAAATTCGTTAAACAGATAACCATAACATACCAATCGACATCCCAACATTGAATCAAAAAGCACATGAACCTATCTTGCGACCTCAAAAGTCTGTTATAAAGAATCTTTAGATGCCCTAACTACACCAACAACTAGCTAGCCACTAGATACCCCGCCACATCCACACATAGGTGCTCCCAATCTTTCTCACTCCAAATCATCCTACCAGCCATGATACCATGTGTCGACTATATAGCCCCCTAAGAAATAAGAAAAAACAAAGAGAAAAAAACTTTTCTCATAGCCACGGACCTATGATCCTGATAGGTGCAATGTTGCATTCCTGTTTTCCCAACAAATGTGTGAAAATGCATCTATCATGCCCCTGATCCATCACATCCAAGGCAGCAATGACCATGTGCTTTTTTTTCAAAAAGGTACATGGTCCGCATGTCTTTCTTTCAAACATATGTGTGGCCATCATGCACTCCATCAACCAAGCCATGGAGACCCCCAAAGGGTTTTGCCATGGCATATCTCACCTCAGATGTACAAAATGCACATCTGAGGATGACTTTTGCATGGAATCGCCATGCAAAACCCTTAGTTTTGTGTGTAAACACATGACTCCAAAGGAGTCACTCGCATGGCCAAGAAAATGCAAACTTAATAGGTCATACATGGTAACCCTGTATAGCCTTTCTACCCTAAGGCTACCAAAATTATAAAGATTAAGGTACAAGCCCTTACATGGCTCTCCCCATGTTCATCCTTGGTGCTGTAGCTGACCTCCACAACAAGAAATGGTCCAAAACCTTGCTCTCACCTCTACAATTCAACAATGTAATTGAAGTGATATTTGGCCCCCCTTAGACCTATCTATCACCCTTTTTTCCATATTTTGGATTCCATTATAGAAGCCTGGGACATCCATTGAAAAAACCAGAAGAGACATAGGGATCAATACCATACCATATTCATCATGGAACTCTCTATTTCGGTAAATGCCAAAACTCAGTTTTGGGCCCATTGCACACTCAGAACTTCATGTCATGTACTCCTCTAAGTTATTTAACTGATAGCATTCAATTAGTTGCAGATTATATGTATTTTTTCAACCAATTCTTTCACTTGGGGTATTCGTCATATATATTACAAGTACATCACACATGACCCGCTTCTTCCAACACCCTAACAAGAAAACAATAGAGAAGGTATCATTATCGACTTAGCATGATAGGATTCCTCTCAAGATTTACATATCCTGAAATCATTTCTCCAAAATGTACCATAGGGTCCCCCATCTCGACCATTTTTATCACCATCTCACCATTGCATATGATAAACATCTACGTTAGTCCATAGAAACCTCCCACTCATGGGTTACTTCATGTTTGTAGAACCCTCTTCACTAATAGGATCCACGACCACTTACTTCAGCTCGGAAACCACTCCAATTACATGCCTTGAAGTTTAGCCTTATTATGCTACACTCAACACACATGCACCCCATTTCTCGAGCCATCCCTGGCACTTTATTACTGATCAATATAGATGCACCTCTATGTCCTACATTTGGCCTATCATTCACCCATATTTCATAACTCATATGTGTCACTTCATCTTCCTCACAAACACAACACAGAGACCAACCAATGGGGCCCCCACCCTTAGCAAAAAGCACCACACCTCCATACATGTCACCATCATTATGGGTCACCCGTCTTCGTGGTTGTACATCCAAATCACCCTCATATTCTTTTGGAAAGTGTACAAGATTATTTTTTAGGAAAGAGACTCCAACCCACATTTTTTCTATTTATGTCTTTTATCTGATGGAAAATTATAGTCACCCTTCTTTGGACCTAGAACCTCACTAATAGTCATTTTCCACTTTCACACTAGTGAAAACATACTCACACCCAACCTAGAAATCCTTCCGACTCCAAGGCCATCACTATCATTAAACATGTTTTGTTTGCTGCCATTTGCACACAAGCTCCGACCTCGGGTCAATTTTCCATATCCTCATATATCTTCAGTTCTCACTACCATGCTTTATCTAACCCACATTATTACATTCTATCTACATCTCATATTGGTTCCCCAACCCAACATGTTAGGTAGTTAAATCTCCTTTCCTATCGACTTGAACATTTGTATTCTAGGATAGGGGCAATACCTTGGATACTCCCCCCTTGTAGGGATATCCTCAAGTGGCACAATGAGAATCATTATTTCCCATTGATGTCATCAATCCCCTTGAAATTCAACACCAACACAAGATTTCATGTCAAGGTGGTGTCATACTTAGCTACTTTTGTAGTACTTTCATTTAGTCAAAGACCCCTGCATCACTAAGAATCTCATCCAAAATTTCTTACACCATGATACGGGAGAGGTACCCAAAGTCTAAGACCCATGCATACTGTAGTACCTCATTAAACAATGCTTCACCTCTGTTATGCATGGGAGAACCACATTCCATCTATTTGACCATGAAGCACCCTTGAGGGCATCAACAGTTATCATCATTAGCTACCAGCACATTAACCACCATAACATTGATTGGACACGACCATTCTTCATTTGATTCTAATAATTTAAGATTAGTCATCATAACAAGCATGGGACATGCCCGCCTCATATAGACACATTTTTTTACTCTTTAGGTTTTCACCAGAGCATGGTTTCAATGTATACTCCGTCAAGGGGTTTCTCTACTCATGTCCATAACAAGCTATCCTCTCTCTCTAAAATTTGATCAGAGTCTCTGTTAGAAAAGTAAATCTGATGTATTTTGGCTATAAGTTTTCCCCTAACCTCATACATCCAGGGGGAACAGTCAACACCAAAAAATTGTACACATGTTGTCACAATCCAAAATATTGGGTTGTGTTATATTCTTTCCACATAGTTAATAGGGGGTTTGAGGGGTACCTTTAACCCCACTTTATGGGGTCCAAGGCAGCACCCCGGAAAATTTTGGTTTTGGACCCTATGTTAGTTTGGGGGACCCACCTATGGTTTTGTGCATGATTTTCGCACATGTTTTTTGGATGCGATGGTTTTCGGTCCATGGTATTGGATGCTTTGGCATGTATAAATATGTATTGTAACATTGAAAGGAACATAATGAAAAATCAAGCTGGTAGTCCTGGTTTTGGGATCCAGTGAAATCTCTTTGTATACGTTTTTTATGTGTTATACTCTTGCATTTTTTTTTTCCTGTGATTTAGAATTTGTATGCAGGTAATTTTTGTATGGGGTTAAAACCTACATTTGGTATCAGAGCTGTTTTGGCTTCAAGAGGATGCCTTTGTTGCTAAGAGGTTTCGCTCGGGCATGTGGTAGACCCTGTTCAGTGGGAGATCTGCAAGATCGATTCTGGTGGTGAAAGAAGATGGTGAGCAATGGAAAGATAGAGATTGAGAAGTTCAATGGTCAGATTTTCGAGTTGTGGAAACTCAAGATGGAGGATCTGTTGGTGGATAAAGATCAGTGGATCATGGTAGATCCGGGTACTAAACCAACGGGAGTGACCGATGAAGAATGGAAGAAGCTGGATCGGAAGGCAAAG
>APFE030839421.1:316793-347632 GCA_000404065.3 Pinus taeda
CTGGGCTGGAGATCTGGATCAAAGAAGATCTACAAGTGGGTATGTGTTTAACCTATTTGGAGGTGCAGTCAGATGGATGAGTAAGAAACAATATGTAGTGGCACTATCAACTACAGAGGCAGAATACATGGCAGCCACTCATGCAAGAAAGGAAGCAGTTTGGTTGCAGAGATTGTGTTCAAGTATGGGGTTAGTACAGGGATCTATAAGGATAGACTGTCATAGCCAAAGTGCAATTTTCTTGGCAAAGAACCCCGCTTATCATTCAAAGACAAAGCACATTGATGTTCAGTATCACTTTGTGAGGGATATGATAGAAGAGAAAAAGGTTTTGCTAGTAAAGGTGGACACTTTGAAGAATACTGCAGATGCATTGACAAAATCTGTTAGCTCTGAGAAGTTCTCTTGGTGTAGAGAAACAATGGGTGTTTCAGGGCTAGAAAAATGACTAAACTCTCCTGTGGCCCCCTATGGAAAGAAAACAACAAGTGGGAGATTGTTGGGTTGTGTTATATTCTTTCCACATAGGTAACAAGGGGTTTGAGGGGTACCCGTAACCCCACTTTATGGGGTCCGGGGCAGCGCCCCAGAAAATTTTGGTTTTGGACCCTATGTTAGGTTGGGCGGACCCACCTATGGTTTTGTGCATGATTTTCGCACATGTTTTTTGGACGCGATGGTTTTCAGTCCATGGTTTTGGACGTGATGGTTTTCGGTCAATGGTATTGGATGCTTCGGCATGTATAAATATGTATTGTAACATTGAAAGGAACATAATGAAAAATCAAGTTGGTAGTCCCGGTTTTGGGATCCAGTGGCAAATATCTGTGTATACGAGTTTTATGTGTTATGCTCTCGCATTTTTATTTTTCCTATGATTTAGAATTCGTATGCTGGTAATTTTTGTATGGGATTAAAACCTACACAAAAGACATTAAAAGATGTCTAGTAGAATGCACAAGTGGATATTTTCCAGCTAAGTACATCATGAAGTTTAAGGAGTTAAATTTCTCCTCAAGTCCAATGTTTATAAAGATAAAAACAATTGATGTCACATGGATATTTCTTTTATAAGCGCGCATGCATGTAGAAGATGCTTCAAAAGCCACATGGTTAAATAAATGGATGACAATGATTCAGGACCACTCCACACACTTCTGGTTGATTCTCTAACATGAGCTTAGTCCAATACAGCTAAATTCGAGTCACCCTAAAGATATGCATCCCTCAATGGAATCATCTTGTCCTACTCATGTGTCATTATCATGCATGAAATAAGAGGGGGAAGATGAATTCAAAAAATTCTATATAAACATGCCATAGGAGAGCCAAAATATGAAACATTGTTATGTTGTCCAAACTTTTATCAGAGAAAAACACCATTCCATTGTTGAAGACGAAGGAGGGAATATCATTAGCATGTTGGCCATATTTCTTCTACGAAATCCATCATCCTAGTGAGAAAAGAGGAATCCACCATTGGAGAGTATTCATACTTCTTTGAGACAGAGGAGAAACTTACAAAGAGATTGAGGAAAATAAACCCCCTTGTTGAGGATTTTTAAAACCATAGCTCAAATAATTCTCTTCAAGTGTCTAATATTCATCTATTGTATTCAACCTCTACTAATGGCAGCCAATAAAGGGAGCGTTTTCCATTATTTTGTTGAATTGTTTGCTCCATTGAGCATTGTTTGTGTATTTATCTGTTTGTTAGTTTATGCTTATGTATGCATTTTTTCCACTATTTACAATGTTGTGTTTAGTTAAGTCTATTCACTAACATCACCAATTCTTCCTGTGATTTTGCCAGGAATAATCAACTACAAAGGAGGTGTCTTTTGCTACACCATTGCCATAAAAACACTACCACACTATAGTTGTGAGTATCCCTCACATTATGGTTGTGCGTTGTCAGGCTAGGTATGTGGTAGCTCCACAAAAATTCATTTTCTATTAAGAATAACATTAATATATACACATATGGGAGAGATCTTTGGGATTCATATTCCAAGGTATCCTCATCTTTTTATTTTTTATTTACATATTTACAATATCTTTGTCCAATCCCAAAGGATTAGATGTGAACATTCCCCCCCTTAATCTAAATGGGTGTTTGTAAGCCTAAGCGTCATTTTGAATCATTCAATATCTTCTCTTCCAATCACTTTGTTGAAGATGTCTACAATATTCTCATTTGTGGAACAATGGTGTAAGTGAATAGTCTTGGCCTCAACATGATGTCGAATAAAACAATACTTTGTATTGATATGCTTGGAACAATCATGGAGTGTTAGATTCTTTGCCAATTTTATTGCAGAAGTATTCTTAATCAGAAGAGGAGTATAATGAACTTGTTTCTATTGCAAATCTTCAAGAATTTTCTTGAGCCACACAATCTCCTTGGTTGCTTTTGCAGCTACCACATGTTCTACCTATATAGTGGAATATGTTGGAACTGATTGTTTGTGTGACCTCTAGGAGACAACTCCTGGTCCAAGACTCATAACATAACCTGAAGTAGATACTCCATTTTCCTTATCTCCAACAAATTCTTAATCAAAATATGCAATCGAGCTAAGTTCATTCACCTATGTATATTTGAGTCCAAAGTTTTGAGTTTCCTTAAAGTACATTAGAACTCTTTTTACAGTAGATCAATGACCCTCACAAGTTTTTTGTATAAACTTTGAAAGGATTCCAATATCAAATGAAATGTCTATTATGGTAGTAATGAGGTAGTTTAGACTTCCTATGAGTTGTTTGTACTTAGTTTCATCCTGAAATTCATTTTCTTCTTTGGACGCGATATTAATTTTTTTTCCATTGGTGTGGATAAAGGATTGCATTCAACCAAGCTAAATTTGTTCAACAAATATCCAATATACTTCCTTTGAGAGAGGAATATAAATTTATGATGTTGGGTTACTTGAATTTCCAAATTATAGTGAACATATCCAAAATCTACCATCTCAAATCCTTTCATAAATTCTTTCTTCATGGATGCAAGAAAATTTTCATTGTTCTATATCATCACTAGGTCATCTACATATACCACAAAATAGCCAATAGTTTTTCCAACTTTCTTGAAAAATAAAGTTTTATTATCAAGATCAAAGTTGGCTTGAAATAAGTACACAAATTTAATTCACAATTTAACGTTTCCTTCTTTCACATCTACCCACTTTCACCGACTTACCCAGGGTAAACTTGAGATGATGGGTTACTATGATATGACTCGACTCAACCACCTAGATGAACTTAAGGAAATGGAGTAAAAACAACAATACCTTACTGACTCCCCTTAGGTGCCATAGGACCTCCAAGATTAACCCAACACCTCCAATTTTCCAACCCCTAAGAAAACTCACCTTTTCCCTGACCTAGAGCCCCATTTGCTCCCTTGCCAAGGCCGCCAAGTGACCGTGGGTTCCTAGTCAGTCCCATAGGCCTACATCAGTGCAACTATAGCCTTGTTCTTCCAGTGTTGTGACAATGACTGTGAGAATTAAGGGTACTTTCTAGGGCTATGGCCTAGTCTTTGCCCAAAACCATATGTATATTTCATAACTTATAACATACATGAAGATAGTACTTGTAAGCTAAAAACTCAAACCAGGACTCGACTTGACCATCCCCAACTGGGGCTGACATTTTGTCAAACACTTGGTAGATATGCGACCTAAAGGTCATGAAATCAAATTCTGAACATAAGGAACTAAAAACTTATATGAGGTTTAACAAAAGAGGTCACTGCCTTCTCTCATTAGCTATCTTAACACCAATTAGTTCTTGTATTCATTTTTTATTTAGCTATGAGTGAAAACATGAAAAGAGCCATGACTAGGATATGTCATAAAACAATGTTATAACCACCATATAAATAGATAAATGAAAATGAGAGAACAATCATTAAAGGCACATAATAACAAGTACATCTACTCATCAAGGTAAGAGAAAATTAGTTTTTATTAACCATAGACAATTACCAAATAGGGTCGTGACTTCCATGTTCCACCCAACCATAGATTGGCTAAAGCGGATATTTATTTCGACCATTCATCCCCCTTCCATATTCCAAGCATGAATTTCAAATCTCATGGGATAAAACAATCCAAAGACAACCAAGGGAATCCAGAAGCTAAACCACCTCCACCCTCTGCATACCATGATCACATCTAAACTGATGTCGAGATCACAAAACTGAACTAAGATTGGATGCCTCAGAATTTCTTCACCATCCTTGAGGAATTTCCCTATCTCCACCCTCAACATTTACTATGTATCTATTGTTACAAATCAAGGGATTCCTAGGCCTTTGGGAATTTTTCCTAAGACCACCTCACCCCAGATTCCAAAACCATCCAACAATCCAAATCTTAAATCATGAACAATCCCTTCACACCATGTCTATCCAGAAATGGCAAGGTTGGGCTAAAATCCACTGTCAAATCCTGGAAAAATCCATGCCAATGAAAGCGAAAGAATAGTATACCAACATGAAAATACCATGCACATAAAAACAAACTAGGAAATCACACAAACAATTTGTTACCTACAAGTATTTCCATTGAAGCTATTTGATCCTTTCCTTCCTTTTCTTTCCTTGTCCTTCTTTGGTTTTCCTTTCCTTTCCTTGCTTTTCATTTCCTTTCTTGTTTGCTTACTTTCTTTCTCTTCTTGGTTCTTTCCCCTTTTTGAGACAAATTCTAACACTAAACTTACAAAAGGTTGACAAAATCTACCAAATAATGCTCTAGGGTATTTTTAATGATGAGACCTCTAATTTCTTCAATTTTCCATTATTGTCCTCCTCACATGCAATCTATGACCTTTCACCTTAATTTTCTCCTAATTTCCATTATTTTCATAAATAATGTGCCAAAAATACCTTTTTTCCTTTCCATAGCCTTACCCATTGTATTGTCCAATTTAACATAGCCATAATCTACAACAAGTGATTCTTGCTAGGATATTTTCCCAACATTCAACTTGGAATAAGTGTCCCTTACCTGTAGTTTTATTTTACCTTTATTAAATTTTGTTACAAGAACTTTTAACCCGAGGTTGTTACAAACCCCTCCCCCTTAGGGGAACATCATCCTTGGTGTTAAACCACACCTAGACCAAATAAACCTGTTGAGGATAAAAAACATACTGGCTATGGAGTTTTATAACCAAGCTCATTGGAGTATTTACAATAATGTCCTGCTCAAAATAAAAAAAAATCATGTAAAACATGACAACATGACAACCATACCACTTATTAGAGATTTATAACTTATCTCATTACAATATTTACGATAGAAACCATACATAGATATGTACAAATACCAAGACTCATTTCCTTCACTAGGAAATAATGAAGGAAAAATAGCCCACATCTGATCATCCATCTCTCGTGTAGCTTCATTGGGCCCAAATTGCTTCCACTACACTTTAACGTGCTCAAGTGCTTTATCCAGAGAATGAGATGTTTCCACTTTAATATGCATTGGGGTTCTGGTTCGAATTTTCCTTCTTAATCCACCTACAATACATACTAATCAATGACATGATCAACATCCTTTACATTTCTTTTAAACAATAAAAAATGAAAAACATCATGGAATTTCACTATCATAGGTAGTGCAAGTCTATAGGCCGCTAGTCCAATCCTCTCAAGGATCTCAAAATTGCCACAAGACCATGGTGCCAACTCGGCACATGATCCAATACTCAAGGATCTCTTCTTGAGCTCGATGCACATATACACATGCTCCCCAACCTGAAACTCCTTCAATTCCCTTTGTTGGTTTGCATAACAGTTATGCCTATCCTATGCTTCCTTTCAATTCTTCTTTATAACCATCATTTCCTGTTCCATGTTTTCCAACATTTTCATTCCAATAAGTACCCTTTTCACTAGATCACTCCAATTTATGGGAGTGTTACAACTCCACCCATAAAGTGTCTTAAACAAACTCATCCTCAGTGACTCCTAATAGTTGTTTCCATGTGCAACATCAACCAATGGAAGGTACTCCTCCCATCTCATATGTTAATTCATTATATACATCCTCAACATATCCTCCAGTATCATGTTGACCCTCTATGTCTGTCCATATCTTTGTGGATGATAAGTTGTGTTGAAGGCCAACTTTGTCCTCAATCCTGCATACAACTCCTTCCAAAACTTAGAAGTGAACTTCACATCCCTATCTAACATAATCTTCTTCGGAACATCATGCAATCTCAAAATCTCCCTCATGAAGGCATGTGCTACCTCATAGGAGGAATAAGTAGTCTTCATTGGAATAAAGTGAGATACCTTTCACAACCTATCTAATAAAACCATGATCGAATCATGATGCCTCAATGTCCTCAAAATTCCTATAATGAAATCCATGGAAATGACTGCCCATTTCCACTCTGGAATTGGAATAGGCTCAAGCAACCCACCTAGATGCTTACACTCTACTTTGACCTGCTGACATTCCAAACATCTTGCCATGAACTCTACCACTTCCTTCTTTAGAATCAGAGAATAGTAGAACTTCTTTACTGCGGTCAACATCCTCTAATATAGTGGGTGATCTAAATATGGTTTTACATGAAACTCCTTCAAGATAAGCTTCTTTAGTTCACTGTCATTTAACTCATAGATCATGTCCCTAAATCTCACCAAGTTATATGTTGTAAGATGATAATCCACATCCTGATCACCTAGACCACTACTTGTACTTGTACTTGTACCTATAATCTCTTGTAACCTAGGCATAAGCTCCCTGTACCTATCAACTTGTTGTCCTGAATGCAGGATCCGATCCTATAAATCTGTCCCATATGAGCTCATTGTTGCAACATGGTTTAGCAGCACTTTCTTGCTTATAACATTCACAATCCTCTTCTCTTAATGTAACCGATCTCAAAGTAAAACTCACTAATGGTAGCTAACCATATGGATTTCCTAGCATTCATATTTGGCTGGCCAAACATATATCTTAGTCTCATGTGATTGCTCATCAACACAAACCTCATGCCAAGAATATAATGTTTCCACATCTTCAAGGCATGAATAATAACTACCAACTCAATATCATGAGTCACGTAGTTTTTCTCGTGCTAATTCAGTTTCCTAGACTCATAGCATGTCACTTGTCCATCCTTCATAAGGACTCCACTAAGCCCTCTCTTGCAAGAATTTGTACATACTACAAACTCTTTATTTGGATCCACAATTTTTAACATTGGATCATTTGTCAACAACTGCTTCAATTGCTCAAAACTACCTATACACTCCTCTATCCATTCAAACTTCTTACCTTTCCTTTGTAATGATGTAATAGGATATGCAATGTTTGAGAAGTTCCTGATGAACCTCTTGCAGTAACCTCCTAAGCCCATGAATGATCTCAATTCCTCTAAATTTCTAGGAGTTTCCCACTCCATTGTAGCTTTTATATTTTTAGGGTCTACTTCGATGCCATTCTTAGAAGCAATATGTACCAACTCGTGTAATTTTGTCTGAAAAAACTTCAATTGCTAAGTTTAGCATACAACTGATGCTCTCTTAGCAATATCAACATTGTTGCTAAATGCTCGACATGCTCTTCCTCATTCTTAAAATATATTAAGATGTCATCAATGAATACAATAACAAACTTCTCCAAATAAGGACACACCACACTATTCATCGAACACATAAAAATATTTGGACCATTATTCAAAACGAATGGAACTACAACAAACTCATAATGCCCATAGGTTTTCTTGAAGGTGGTCTTGTAGATGTCCTCTTCTTTGATGTGTACTTGATGGTATCCTGATCACATATATATCTTTGAGAACATTGCTTCTCCCTTCAACTAATAAAATAAGTCATTAATCATCGACAATGGATGCTTTTTTTTTATGTTCACTTTATTTAGCTACCTGTAATCAATGCACAATCTAAAAGTACCATCCTTCTTCTTCATGAACAATACTGGTGCACCCCAAGGTTACACTTGGCCTAATGTATCCCTTGTCAAGCATTTCCTTCAACTACAACTTTAACTCTACTAATTCTAGAGTGCTCATCCTATAACATTTCTTTGATGTTGGTGCCACCCCTAGTACCAACCCAATAGAAAAGTATACTTCCCTATGTGAAGGAAACACTAGAATAGTCGCTCCATCCTAAAACTGCTACAATACAGGATACCTCTTGAAGATTTCTACATCCTCAACATCCTTACCGTTGTTGCTAGAAATATGAACTGCAAACATCACAGAATCTTTTTTGTAATTGTGCTTAGCCTACATAGTTTGTGACCATCCTCACTAATGTAGGCTTCTTCTTCCCCTGTGAGAATTTTTTCTCTCCATTATCGTTCAGGCACTCAATAGCCTTATCATAGAAATCTACCTTGGTGCTATGAAGATACATTCAATCCATACCCAAAAGCATATTATACGATCCCAATGGAAGTAAATTCAAATGTGTTGTTGTAGGCATAAAAATCAACTTAAATGAACAAGATCTTACCCAATGATGAACTCTCTTCTTTGTACTTGTAGCCAATTTCACCAACCAAGAATCTGCATGCACTTATTTTCTCAAGCCACACTTATCCACTAGGTTAGAATTGACATAACTATAATTAGATCTAGGATAAATCAAAATATAAAATAACTTGATCACAAATCTTACCATCCATCTCAATGATAGATGCTTGATGATCTATTTGACTATTATTCACAACCGCAAAAATCCAAGGAATATTATGACCAACATCCCCAATTGTATGTGCCTATTGAGTGCTATATATATGAGGTATACCTCCCTCGTACAATGGAAAATCCTTCTTCTGATGTTCTTTTCCACATATCCAACATTACAACAGTGCTCTGTTATCACCTCTAGTATTCTACTCTCTAGGATGTGACACACACCCCTTCTCAACTACACTGAACTTATTGTAAGGAGAAAAATTTTCTTTCTCACTTGAATCATGAGGTCTTCCCCACTTGAGTGGCCCATTTCCTTTTACTTTCTCATTTCCATTCAAGTCACGTTTAGGCTCAAATTTTCACTTTGAGTGTGCATAACAATGCTTCAATTTACGAATGGCTTCCTCTAGTGATCTAGGCTCATTGAACTTAATCAAGTCTCTATATGTTGTTGGAAATCCACTGATGAATCTCTGGATCTTAGCCTTATCCTCCTTGAGATATGGCACATACCTCAACATCTCTAAGAATTTTCTACTATACTCATCATTTTTCGTAGAACCCATTTGTAGCTCACAAAAATCCTTAACTCTATCATCACAATACCTCTCTTATAAGTACTTCTTTAAGAGGCTCTCCAACTCATCCCAAATCAAGTCTTATTCTAGAATACCTTTGAAATTTTGTACATCCTCCAAACAGATATCTGCCTTCCCTTTAAGACTAAAAGTGGCTATCTTAGCTTTCATGTTCTCTAAATAGCTATGTAATTTGAAGAATTTCTTCATTCTGAGAAACCATGCCTTTGCATCTTCTAGGTTCTTCATCTCTCCATCAAATGTAGCAGGCTTCACCTTCTTAAAATCCTCAGGTAAATAATCCCTCCTATAAGGATGATGATGGTGATGACTGTAATGATGTCTCCTAGATGAGGAACTAGAATTATGCCCATACATACCAGTCCTCATGTTAGATGTATCCATTGATCTACCACCTCTAACTATGTCCCCTCTATCCAACAAGTATTTGAACTAATATTTGCTACCATAGGCTCCATTAGTTTTCTCTTCCTGATTTTGACTGGTCCTCAACTGTCCCTATCTCTGCAACTCTAACAAGCTTTCAAGGATTGTTGCATTAGCCTCTACTTGCTTCTCCTAAGCCATTGAAAGCCTTTCCTAAGCCTCAACCAACCTATCCTTGTATTATTTTCAACTTTTGATCTCTACTCCTCTCCTTAATGTATGTGCTATACTAGGAGAATACTCTTCTCTTTGTTTCCCAACTGATCTATAGGGAGAGTCATGAGAACTATAGTCTACCATTTTTCTCATCATCTTTGATTCTCTTCTTCCTGCAAGTATACCATGTCAGATAAACCAAATAGATACTAAAGCCAAATCCATAACTTAGTGATGTTCATGTGAGGCTTATCTCATCTTCAAGATCACTCCACATTAGCATGTACATGTATAATCGTAAACATATCCATGTAATAACATAACATCACAACGACATCATGCATGATCATACCAATTATATACCCTGATCCCATGCATGACAACCATGATCTTGGCAACATCAAACTTATCCAAAGAGAGTGAATCCACACTCTGATACAACCTTACAGTATCATATATGACCCAAAGCCAGTGCAACCCACTTTCATACCACCCTTTAACGTTTCCTCCTCTCACATATACCCACTTTCACTGGCTTACCCGGGGTAGGCGTGAGATGAGGGGTTACTATGATATGGCTCAACCTCCTAGATTACCTTAAGGAAATGGAGTCAACATAACAAGGCCTTACTGACTTCCCTCATGTTCCATAAGACCTCTAGGAGTAACCCAACCCCTCTAGGTGTCCAACCCCTATGAAAACTCACATTTTCCCTAAACTAGAGCCCCAGTCTCTCCCTTACAATGAACGCCATCTGAATATCAGTTCCCAGTCACTCCTATAGGTCTACATCAGTGCACCTATAGTCTTGTTCTGTTAGTTGTATACCAACAACTATGAGAATTAAGGTTACTTTGAAGGGTTGGGGCTTAGCCTCTACCCAAAACTCTATGTAACTTTTAGAACTTATAACATACATGAAGAAAATAACTGTAAACAAAAAACTCAAGCCAGGACTTGACCTTACCATCCCCAACTGGGACTAAAATGTTTTCGGACACTTAGTAGATATGAAATATACAAGTCATGAATGCAAGTATGAACATAAGGGACTAAAAACATATCTGATGTTTAATAAGAAGGGTCACTAACTTCTCTCATTAGTTGTCTTAACACCAATTAGGTATTGCATTCATTACTTATTCACTTATGAGGGAAACATCAAAAGAGCCATGACTAAGATCTGTCATAAAACCATTCTTATAACCAGCATATAATGAGATAAATAACAATGATAGAAAAACCATTAAAGCCACATAATAACAAGTTCATTTACTCATCAAAGCAAGAGAAACTTAGCTTTTGTTAACCATAGTTAATTACCAACCGGGTTCAGGACTTCCACGTTCCACCTAATGATAGATTGGATGAACCATATCTTTCTTTCAGCCAATCACCCCCATGCCATATTCCAAGTATGGATGTGGGATCTCATGGGATAAACCAATCCAAAGACAACCAAGGGAATGCATAGGTTAAACCACCTCCACCCTCTCCATAACGTGATCGCACCTAAATCGATCTTGAGATCAGAAAACCGAATTGAGCTTGGATTCCTTAGAATTTATTGAACATCCTTGAGGATTTTTCCTGTCTCCACCCTCAATATTTACCGTGTATTCACCATTACTGGTCAAGGGATTCCCAGGCCTTTGGAAATTTTTTGTGAGACCACCTCACCCTAGATTCCAAAACCATCTGACAATCCAAAGCTCAAACTAAGAACAATCCCATCACACCATGGTTATCCAAAAATGGTAAGGTTAGGATAAATCCATTGCCGAATCTAGGGAAAATCCATGCCAATGAGAGAATAAGAACCATATACCAACATGCACATACCATCCATGTCAAAATCAACTAGGAAATCACACATGCAATCTATTACCTGCAAGTATTCCAGCTGAAATTGCTTGATCCTTTCCTTCCTTTTATTTCCTTGTCCTTCTTTGATTTTCCTTTCCTTTCTTTGCTTTTCATTTCCTTTCCTTGCTTGCTTACTTTTTGTCTTCTCTTGGTGATTTCTCTTTTTTGAGACAAATTCTAACACTAAACTGACAAAAGGCTAAAAAAAGCTCCCAACTGATGTTCTGAGGTCCTTTTATTAATAAGGCCTCTAATTTCTTCAATTTTCCATTATTTTCATCCTCACATGCAACCTATCACCTTTCACCTTCCTTTTCTCCTAATTTCCATTATTTTCATAAATAATGTGCCAAAAATACCTTTTGCCTTTCCAAAGCCTTAGCCATTTCCTTTGTTAATTTCCCCCTAACCATAAAACACAACAAGTGATGCCCACTAGGATATTTTTCCTAACATTTAGCTTGGAATAAGTGTCCCTTGACTATGGTCTTATTTTACCTTTATTAAATTTTATTACATGAACTTTTAACCTGAGGTTGTTACACACAATCATAAGAAACATACATATCAACAATTGAATTAGATTCATCTACATCACCTTCATTTGGTTAGGTGGAACTTATCATTCCTATATTTCCAACCTCATGAGGATGAACACTTTCAAGTGTCTTAGTAAGCCATTTTGGAGGACCTTTCTAAAATGGCCCAGGTTATTCTACAAACTGATATGGGTTTGAACTAGTATTTAGCCTTCCAATGTTCTTAATCACATCACTCAAAGTGTCTTTCTAATTTGAAATCAAACTAAAGAATGTTAAAAATAATTAAAAAAGGTAAACAAATTCCCTTATTTGAAGTGAATCTAAGTGTTACACAGTAAAATGACATAAAAAATATGGATCTAGATGTAGAAACCAAGAGGGAAAAACATGTACCAAAAAACTAATGAAATTCAAGGAAAATCCCTAAATTGAAGGCTTCAATGCTCTCATGTAGAGAAAACCAAGCAATAATAGGTTATCAATGCTATAGCGTAGAGTAATTTGAGCAACCTAAGGCTCTTCAATGCTCTGGTACTAACTTGAGCAGGGAACTGGAAGTGAAAAACCTCGATCCTTGATTTTTTATCATGAGGGTTTCAAATCCAAACTTGGTATATGAATCATGACTATTGTATAATTTTAGGAGATAAAAAAAAAAAAAAATCTTTCATGAGCACTGACAAACAGAATACAAAAATGTGTCCACTGGGATATCCCTTGTGGAGTCACCAATTTTATTTAAGGGAGATTTTTTTTCTTGCAGTAACAAGTTATTTTAGGCCCAACAAGTCTCCAAGACTTACCCAGATGAAGGTTGTTGCGCTCAAATCATAAAAGCAAACAATTCCCAATGCATGCATTCCTATACAAGAAATAATAGAGAGAGTAAGGATATCATACATTTTTATCACGAGAAGGTTCTCTAGTTGATGTAGCTATATTGAGGGGATACTTTAGATATATACACTCACATCCCTACTCCTAAATACCAACATGAAACCACCATGAAACATAAAGTCACCAAACACTATGCCCTACAAGAACTATTAGTAAAAAATATAATCCACATTCATAATAAACATGTAAATAAAAAAGAATAACATGAGAAAATGAGATAGAAGGGGAAAAACTATTTGTGTATGTATTATACCAATAATAGTTCATACATAGTCATGCACTCTTGAATTCCTTGTTTGTACTCCCATCCACACCGAAACTCACTTCCCATTGGACTTATACTGATGTCTTATCACATAGAGAACTATGAGTGAACACTTTGGCCTCACTTCAACATATATATAAGTGTGTATCTTAGATTGGGAAATAAATACATTAGTCTATAGGAAGATCCACCTCAAGGTGTTTCTTTAGTTTGGGATCAACATTGATATCCTATTTTAGTAGGAAGGAGATTTTCATGCCACTTAATTTACTATAGGAAGAGTATATGGAAACTAGTACAATGAGTTGTGAGGCCATTGGGATTCACAAGCTACTTGCAATTTTATTTGATCGGGAGTTGGATCTCATGATTATCTAATGTGATAATAAAATTTGTATCAAAATATTTTAGAATCCAATGTTTCATGATCATTCAAATCACATAGATATCAAACATTAATCCATATTAGAAAAGATTTATGTAACAACCTTGGTTAAAAATCCATGTAATAAAGTTAATAAAGGATAAATAATAACCAAGGTCATGGGACACGTATTCCAAGTTGAATGTTGGGAAAAAACATAGTGACAAGGATCACTTGTGATTAATTAATGGCTATGGAAATTGGAAAAGGCAATGGAAAAGGTTTAAAAAATGCACGAAACATTTATTGCCATTTTATTGATGCAAATAATGCAAAACAGGAGAAAAGGAAGGTGAAAGGTCATAGGTTGCATGTGAGGTGGAAAATGAAGGAAAATAATGGAAGAATGAAGAAAATAGGGGCCTCATTGATAAAAAGGATTTTGAGGATTAGCTCATAGCTTCTTTTTTTCAGTTTTAACATGGAGTTCTCTCTTTTATCCTCTCTCACATACTCTTGGAAACTCAGAGTTTTCTTGGAGCACTCTTGTAGGAGTGTGGCATACTTTGGATTTGGTGAAAGAAGGCAAAAGAATAGAAGGAAAGTGAAATAGTACATCTAGATCAATAGCTACTGTAGGTTTTTCTTGTAGGTACCTAGTTGCATGTATGATTTCCTTGCTCGTTTTGGCATGCATGTGGTTTCTTGGTTATGATTTGTCATTGGCATGGATGAATTCCTGGATTGAAAGTGTTTTTTCCTAGCCTTTCCATTTCCTGAATAGCCATGGCATTGTGGTTTTCTTTCCTTTTGTTTTCTAGTTGGTTCTCATGTTCCTTATGGCTGTGGGTTGAGTTATTAGCTCCTAGAGCCTTGGTTGGAGAAACACTCTCAAAGCCCTCTAGAAGCTCAAGTTGAGTTACTAATCTTGGAAGCCCTATTTGGATAAACACTTTGGAGGCTGGCAGTAGCTATGGGTTGAGTTACTAGTCCTATAAGCCTTGGTTGGAACACATTCTTTGGAGCCCTCGACACCTTAGGTAGAGATTGATCTAGTGATGGTTAGTGATGTCTGACTGTGAGATGGAGCCATTGGTTGCGGCTTGAGGTAGTTTGGCCTCTGGAAGCCTTGGATTGGTTTGTTTGAGTTGTTTCCTGAGATCCTACATTTATGCTTGGAATATGGATCATGGACGATTAGGTGAAAGAGAGATTTGGTTCAGCCCAATTTGTGGTCGGGTGGTACGTGGATGTCCATGACTTGGTTGGATTTTCATATGTTAATAATACCCCATTTTTCCTTATGTATTTTCATGAGAAAATGTGCTTGTCATTATGTGACTTCAATATTGTTTTGTCATTGGTATATCTTTGGTCATTTGTTGGTTATGAGCATGTTTTATGACAATATTGATGCATGTATCTCTTCATTTTTTTGTTAGTAGATGAAATAATAATGAATTGAACTATTAGATAACAACATAGCTATTGGAAGGAGATATCAATACTTCTTTACGATTCTCATATAAGTATGAGATCCTTATGTTCAGATCTATTGTTATGACCTATTGATTTTATGTTTAGGATATGTTTGACGAAATTATTGGCATGGCTAGTAGAGTTCATATCAAGTCCTTGGTCAAGTGTTTGCATTAGTAACCATAAATTAGTGTTAATTATATTTTTTGGAAGTTTCATGAAGTTTTGGGCAGTGGCCTAAGTCCTAGCCCTGAAAAAGTGGCACAAAATCTAGGGTCACTAGCACAGAATTGCCTGAAAAAGACCACATCCACATGCAGGCCTTGTTGTGGGAGTGACTAGAGGGTCTTAGTCACATGTGTGTCCTATCATGGGAGCAACCAGGGATCTCAATCATAAAAACATCAAGTTGTCTCAGGGGTTGGGCACCTGGAAGGGTTGGTTGTCTCCTGAAGGTTCAGTAGCTGTTGAGGAAGGTCATATTGGCCTTCTTATCTGGATGATTCCACTTCCTTAACTATACTTGGGGATTTGGATCATGTAATATTAACTCTTCATTACATGTTTACCCTAGTGGACTGGTCAGCTTGGGTAAATGTGGGAGGAGGATGTTACAGAGTGGTATCAAAGCATGGTTCTGTTATACTTGGGTGGTGCCTAGTTTTTGTTCTCCTTAGATGAACGTGTTTTCATGTGTACTGTTAGTTGCATATGTTTCCTTATGCTTTTGGTGTATGTGCTTGTTATGTAAGCATGGTTGTGGTCATGGTTATCATTGTGATGTCATGTAGAAGTCAATGGTGTTGTTGTCGGGATATGTTGGTTATGAATGCTTGTAATTGTTTATAAGTATTGTCTATGCACGTGTCTCATACATATGTTGTTTATGCATGCGTGGTACCAAGACAGTGTTTTATTTGTGGCATCATGCATGGTAATTGGGATGATGATTGAGATAATGTCTATATACGGTGATGATTATGATTAAACATATATTGTGCTAATTTGGTTGATCTTGTAGATGAGATATCCTCCATTGAACTACATTGAGGTACATTGATTTGTTTATAATTTGGTTTAGTTGACATGATATATCTTGTAGGAAGAGAATATCAAAGATGACTAACAAGATGGTAGACTACAACTCATGAGATTCTCCCTATAGATCAAATGTGTAGCATGGTGAGGTATATTATCTTGACATAGAAGACACTTTGAGAAGTTTGAAGGTAGAATTAAGGAGTTACAAAGAAGATAATGGCTAAATCATTCAATTGCAAGAGAGACTTCCTTGCACACATGAGAAATAAGAAGAGGTCAATTTCATCATTCTTTAGAGCTTGTCATACTTTAGAGATAAGGACCACTTAGAATCAGTCATGGATAGGGGGATATAATTAATGGAGCATATGGTAGCAGGTCACATGGTAGGCACAAGTTGGATAGAGATGACATAGTTAGATATGGAAGATTATTGGATACACCTGCTAGATGAGGCAGTGGACTTGGACTTTACTCTAGTTCTGGTTTAGACAAGTATCATGTCATCATCATGATCATCCCTACTTTTAGCACTCTGTAATTTCTTAAGGCTATGAAAGAAATTGAAAAGGTAACAACAAAACCACTTTTAAGTTTAGAAGTTAGCCCTTCTAAACTTATATAGGGATCTCTCTGTCATATTTAGCTTTTTTCTTTGTAGGATTTTAGGCTAGTTGTGAAAGTTCAGGGTTTAATTTCTTAAAATAGTTTGGTTGGAATAGAAAGGAAAGCCATTGGGCAATGGAGTCAATTAAGTTTAAAGTTAATCAATTATAGTAGTGACTGATAATTTTAACAGGGAAAGGTAGGCAGACCTATTAGATATTAAGAGTTTTGTGAGATGGAAAATATGGAAAGTTTAAGGATCCATTAAACATAGAGCAATTAAGAATTCTAGTGTTTAGGTTCAGTTGAAAACATTAACTTTGTTTAGAAGCTAGAATTAAGTGTACTGAAACATATTCATATTATTATTTTTCTTTGAACAAAATGAATAAGAGAAACATATTAATTGAGAAAAAGAACACATTAACAGTTGAAGATAACTTCACCAATAAGTTTGACATAAGAATCCTGAAAAAGATTTCTATATTATTGAAAATTGGTCCACTTGAGCATGGTGAACAACTTTACATCAAAATTCTATTTCTTTATACAGGTCCCAACATTAATACTTTGAATTCTGGAGTATTTATAAAACCTATTACAAAATATCTTTCTTGGAAAATATTCATAATTTCTTACAAAAATATCTCAAACTTATTAGAAAAATATAACCCAAATCTAGGAAATCTGAAATTGTTGAAGTTGTTGGCACTATTTTCCTGGGTTGCTAGTGATGACTAGATCTGAAAAATAAAGGCTTTGTTGTTGATTTCATTCTAGAGGCTTGATGACTTTTTACTCTAGTAACTCACACCGTTTTGTCCATTTTTCCTCATATAGAAGTTTAAACTTAATTAAATCTCAATAAGTCTCGTCTACCTATGTGTATTTCTCAAAGGTAAGCTTACTAAGAAACAAATGATTGATTTCATGTTTCGTTAGTGGGTTGTAAATGAGGCCTTCGATTAATTCTTTTATTGTAATTGTACCCTTAATCTTAGCAAATTTTGACTTGTATCTAGCAATGGAGTACAATTTCTGCTAATAATCTTCAATCTTGACCAATGTATCTCCCGTTCCTTCTAGACTAGGGAGACCTTTATGATGTAATATATTAAATTTCTTATGAAACCTCGGTATGATAGTCTCTAGACCGTTGCATTTTCTCTCTAATTATAGCATCAAGTTTCTCATAGTGAGAACCTTTCTCACTTCTAGGAAGGTGTCTATTATATCCTCTATATCTAGCTCTTCCAATTCTTCTCTCAATTTTGAATTTAAAAACCTTATCAGAGTAGTGAAATCATTGGGTCAGGTGCTAAGGTCCCTTTTCACACATTTTAAGAGTCTCTTTTATTTCTACACTAATTCATCTTGTTCAAAGATGATCTCACTATATGGTCGTATCTTTGTGATGGCCTCATTTATCTCCAGCGAGATGTTCTCTTTAGCTTGTGCCATGGTGTTAACCATAATGGATTGGTTTTCTAGATATTCTATACTTTGTGTGAGATTATGTGTTTTGTTAGGTCCCTATAACACTAGTGATTCCCCCATTACTACTGTCGTTGTATCCCTTATTGTTATTTTTGTGCCTTTATATTATTATTGTTAGGTCGACTTGGTTATATTGTGACCCCTTAGACTCTTATATATTGAAAGGAGGTTTTGTCATTTAAATCATACAACAATTTTTCATTTGTGTAATGTAAAGGAGGTTTCCCCCTCGAAGAGACTTATTTCTAAGGCGTTAATCTATCTTTTCTATCTTTTTGTGAGCTGGTTTCATAACATTTGTTATCAAAGCTTTGGATTTTAGGGTTTCGTTGCTCCAAATAGGTCATCATGGAATTTTCGCTCTAAATTTTTTTCTGTTATATTTCAAAAGTTAAAAAAAAACCCATTTGAGAAGAAATCACGCTAAACCTCTGGGCCAAATTTCAAATCCTGTCTCTCTATATTTTTGGAGATATAATCTGAGGAAGTTAGGGTTTTTGTAGACCCCCGAATTACATTCCAAACAGGTCATGTTGGGAAAATCGTCATAACTTTTGCTTTGAGCATTAGATTGAATTTTTGTAAGAGGTTACAAAAAGAGGATGGACTGTAGTTTTCTTCGGTATCATTTTCAAAAACTAAATTTGAAACAGTGACCTGCGGCACGTTGTACAAGTTCTTCCTACTGAACCCGTCTATACTTAGGTAATCATGGGAGATTTGGCATAACTCTTTATTGGAGAATCCAATATTCATCAGATTTGTGGGGTTAGAAATATTGCTCAGAGGGTTACCACAAGAAGAATTTTTAGACTTGGGAGATCCAAAATTACAGAGATACATTAGATTCAATATCGAGCTCCTACAAAGTGAAAAAAGGTGTGCAGTTTTTTTTTTTTTTTTTGCATAAGCTTGGTTTGAAAAATTATCTTGAAAGAATTCAAAGGGCATAGCGAAGCATTATTATTAGTAATTGATGCCCTGAAGAAAGAAAATGGAAACACCTAGTAAGAAACCTGAAAGCTCTAACCTCATGGTGAGCTCCAGTATTGCAGCAATAGTACTGCAACTCCTAGGGCTCCCTTCTTTACCTTTATCAACCTGGTAACAAACTTGGAAGCAACGGTGTTGTATGCATAAGTACTAGCTCTTATTGCAGGTTGTCACTTGATCAGCTGGCACAAGTTCACTAGGAGCTCAAGCCAACTTCTATGAGTTCTCAGAAGAAGCTTTCACTGTGATGGAAGAAGACTAATTCTAAAGGGGTTATTCTACTTGCAGAAAGAGAATGAAAACTGAAATGGAACTCAAACCCTAGCAAACCCTAATCGTGCAAGAAAGGAGATGGAAACTACTGAGATGGGTGCCATTGATTACTAATAAGGTAAATTGCATTTATTCAAGCTACTTCTACAGAGAAATGGAAAGACATCATATTTTTTCAATTTTGAGTATTTTTATGCGGATTTATTATGCTTATGATTTGACTGATTGTCACTGTGCAGTTGTTTGGTAGCAAAGGAAAATGGAGTTGACATTTGTAGATGATGAGAAAGGTGTTGAGAGGTCCTAATAGGTCCCTAGTACCCTTTTGGAGACTTCCATTGTGATCAAACTTCAAAAAATCTCTCGCATGGACTTCTATAGGAGGCTGCAGGGGATCTATAGGAAGTTCTACATGAAGTTCTACAAGAGGAGGCCGAGAGTGATTTTTGGAGGTTTGAAGGTGGAAAAATGGTGGGAAAAAGGAAATTAAGGCTAGATGAAGGTGTTAGAGGGTCTAGGACTCTACTAATGAAGATCAGGAATGAAGGAGAGGGTTGGATTTTCTCAAAGGGAAAGAAAGAAACTTTGCACAAAAACGTAGAAATTAGGACAGTTTGGCGAAATGTGGTGAATGAGTGAAGGAATCTGTGAAATATGAGGTAGTACAAGTTGTGCTATGGAGGGATGACAAGCTGGAATGTTTTTCAAGTGATCTACACACCTACTTCTTAAAGCTTACCCAAGCAAGAACCAAAAAACAAAGCTTGTCTAATTTGAGCTAAAATCTGACCTAAAAACAGAAAAGTGTTGGAAAGAACTTTATGAACAAGAAACTATGTGGGAAATCCATGGTAAATGAATAAGAAATGGTATAAGCATGTGAATCCAAGAAAATATCAGCCTGTCCAACTTAAAACATCACACTAGCGATTGCATGGAAGGCAAAAAAACGTGTTTTTGGTGGCAGCAGTAGTGCCTTATCCTCAATTCATGGTCCCAAGGAGCGAGAAAGGGAATCAAGACCTGCTGGTATCCTTTTTTGATCTTTCTCTATTACCACAACAAACTATTTAAGAAACTTGAAGCAAGAACAACTAATTTAACCATCAAAAGCAACCTATTTTACCAAAGCAAGATTTAACCTAAACAACATAAATCAGCGTATGAATGCAAGAAAAGAACATATAAATATACAAAGGAGGTGTTGGGCAGCTTGGGTTGGGCCCTAACCCAAGAGCTTCAATCCTCTAGAAAAGATCAGTGCTGGCTCAAAGCTGGATTCATCTTCATTGATAAAAATAATAATAGTTACATCACAAAACTATCTGCAAAAAGAGCTCGGAAATGAGTTGAGTACAAGACTGCACAAAAGTGCAAAAATAGACTATGAAATGGCTAACCTGATGAGGCCTAAAGCATTCTTATTTATACAAGTGAGGATCCCCAACAATCCCCATAAAATTAAGGAACTCGACTGCCTAAAACTAGAGATAACAACAGCCCCACTTGAGTTGCTCAACTGCCCCTTGGAATATTTGATGTGGTGGCCTTTGAAATTCGAGCTACTGGTGGAGAACTCAAGGAAGGGGTCACTAATGCAAGAGACACCCCTCCTATATGTCCTTAGCCCTGTTTCCTCAAGTTTGGCTACTAAGCTACTCATAAATGCTTTATCCTTGTCCAAAAACTGTCCAAAAATCTGTAATAAACACTCATTAGACTATGTGGAAAAGTGACTATCCCCATTCACTCAATTAACATAAATATATTCAAAAACATGCACAAAACTATGGAGAATGGTGGATTAAGTGGAAATAATATGCAAAATGAGCCCATATAGTTACCCATTTCTGGGCCTCATCATCACCCCCTTATTGAATGGGTTGCTCCTCCTTTGAGCAACTAGTCCAGTTCTTCATCCTTGATAGCTTTAACAACTTCCTTGACATCCCAAGCCTCTGAGGTGATGTCCTCTTCCCTGTCATGAAAACCTGCCTTTCTATCCACTTCCTCCTATTGCTTCTATTCTTCTTCTTCCTTAACCCCTTCCAATAGTCCTAAGAGCAGTGGAGGACTGAACTTAAGGCCAATCCAGTTGGCTTTCAAGTTTTGCATTGATTGTTTGAATAGGGGCACTCTCTCCAAAGCCTCCCTCATTCTGGTTGGGGAGTGATACTCCCTGATCTTTAAGCTATATGACAATGTATTCCACCTTCTCATGTAAGCATGAACGCAATTATCACCAAATAATCTTTCCATATCTTCAAAATGAGCGATAGCTTGTGCTTGCCTTTCGACATAATCAGGGAGAACTTGAGGATTGCTTGCAAGGTGCTGATGAGCATATATGAGAATTGAGGGGTTTTCTGATTCGGATCTTATTAGCAGGGGATCACTTAGCTCTTTTGCCATGATCTATTGAATTTCCACTGCTCTCTTTTCCTCATGGCTCATCTAAGAAGCCATAGCCATGAGCTGTAGGTCTCCCAATGCAGCATTCAGATCCCAAAAATTCATATCAGGGAGTGCCATATTATGTAAGTAAAATTATGCTAATTTGGCTTTATCCTCAGCTGAACTAGTAGCACACAGATGCATAAACTAACCATAATTTTGGAATGGGATTGTGCCCCTTTGGGCCAATGTTTTAATTTGGAACTGGAGCCATTAGACTTTGAGATATAGTGCATAGGATCTAGCTGGTTGCCTGCACTACAAGGCCTCCATTGCCCAGCTAGTCATGCAAGCAATCTAGGCTTCCCTTTTCTGTAACTGCTGCTTCAACATCAGCACTTCAGCTGTTGCTTGAGATTCTCTTTCTTGCTACTGCTTTATCATCATTTCAACATCAGGTTATGGCTTTTCCTCTTGTTGTTGTTTCTCTGCTACTTCCTTATCTATTGGGGGACCTTCCTGTAGTTATTGTTCTTCAAAAATTTGTGATTTGTCTCCCCCTTGACTTTCTCGTTCCTGTAACTGATTTTTCAGCAGCTCATTCTCTTCTTGTAGTGGGGCTCTTCTAATTTTCTCGGTGTGTCTCACCATGCCCAACTCCCTTCTCAACTCTTTCAACTGTTCTTCCATGTGCCCAATATCTTCCACTCCTCTAAATTTAGCAATCTTCATCCAGGTGTGGGTTCCAACCCTTTCTTGTTCTAGTTCAAAGAAAAGGGGCACAACAAATTTCTATGGGATGATCTTCCCACCTTCTAGCAGATTATAATATGAGCCTAAATTAGGTTGAGGGCTTGGTTCAGGTATCTCTTTTGCCTTACGTTCCTCTTGTGACTATTCGTCTGCCTTCTCTTCTAATTTTTCAATCTCTTTCAGTTTGGCCAGTGTTTCCTGTAGAGAGGCTTGAGTTTCCTGTAGAACTGCCTTGGAGTCCATTTGTCTAATTCTTTCCTTCCAGGTGGAAGTTTTGGGACTTCCTCTCTCATAGGTGATAGAGATTTTGGAGGGCGATTCCTCCTTTTTCTCAGTAGGTGCATCCTCAATTATTATAGGTTCTTTTGATAGTGGCTAGGGCTTGCCCACCTTAATCTTGGTCCTCCTTTTGGCTTTGAAATACATGGCTGTTTCTCTTTTTATTTTTCCCTTTTGTTTTGTTGGAGTGCTCAATGCAGCAAGCACAACTGCTGCTTCTTTTGCCAATGTTTCAGGGGATGTTTCTTCCTACTGTTCTTCCCCTTCATCTTCTGCAATCTTTTCTATGTCTGTTGTTTTGCTAGTGTCTCTGTTATCTTTGGTAATGTCTTCTCTTTTCCTTGCTAGGTCCCTGCCTCTCTTGTGGCAGTCTTTTTCTGGGCTTTCTTGGGCTTTTTCTTCTCAATTTTTGTTCTTTTCCTCTTCTTTGTCTTTGAGGCTATTTTCTTTTCTGCCTTAGGTATTACAGTGGGTTTGTAAAGTTTCTCCTCTTCTTTCTGCTCCTCCTATGTTTCCTGTTCTTCCTCTGTTTGAATATTTTGTGTCTCCTCATGAATTTCTTTCTCAATTTCCTCTTTCTCTTCCTCCTCCTCACTGCCAGATGGGCTGATATCCTTAGTCAAAGTTTTGATGTCATCTTCTCTAGACATATTCCTGAAAATTTCCCAAGCTATGGGGATGGTGTATGTGTGTAGGGAATCTTCCACCAATAATTTAATGAGACCATGGTGGTCCAACTGGTCTGGGACCCCTGCATTTAGCTTGGTGCCACATTCTATCGAAGACTGGAGGAGGAAATATGGGAGACTTAGTTTTCTAACTGGAGGTAGGTCCATCCCATGCCTCAATTCATGCAATAACCTAAAGTGATAACCATAAATTACACTGAACATTCCTTCACAAGTGATATATTTCATTATTTGGTAGCTAACTTCACTCCATGGAGGAGGTAAGCTTGTCCTTATGACCCCATTTTTATCCTCTATAGGATCCTCCCTAGGTTGAAAAAATTTCTTCTTGGCAACCTATCCCAATGTTTTTTCCTCCTTACTCCAAGGGAGCCCAAGTGGAAGACCTGTGATTCGACTGATAAAATCAGGTGTAAGCTCTAGGGTTAGACTTCTGAAACTGACTGTGGTATGTGTTTTCGAATGGGGTCTTAGGGACATAAAAAATTATTCAGTCACCTCATCATCATATCCATGAATTCTTTCAAAGAAAATCATCCAATTTGCCTTGGTGAAGAGGGCCACCATCTCAAGGTGCTCATGCAATTGGTTGGAGTTCAAAGGCTTCTTTCTCATAAAACCTCCTAGCATGGTGTTTAGTGGTTTTTGAAGTGCTTTGGTGAGGAAAAAAACAACAATTTCCAAAATCAAGAAATAGAGGGAAGATGAGGTTTTTTTTTTTTTTTTTTTTGAACTGTAGGAGGATTTTCCCGTGTGCTCCTTCTTCACAACACCACCTTGCAATTCTCCCTTTCTTCAAACTATTCTCAACCTAAATTTTCTTCTTGGTTCTTGGAAGAAATCAATACCTTGATAGAACAGGGACTATATAACCAATGGTTTTTTCACAGAGTAAATAGACTTGCAATTTTCGTTTCCTCCCTAGGTTTGATTTCTATGACTGCATCCCCCTTTCTTTTTATAGTAGAATGTGAGGAAGAGAAAGGAAAATTTTGAACATAGAGAAGGGAATGGAGAGACTATGTAGAACTTTAGAAAAGACACAGCAAACCTTTGAATTTCCCTTTCCTCATTTCTCTTCACCCACTACTCTAGTTTTAAGCTACCACCTTAACTAAACATATCGTATGCAGAGCAGGTTTTCGAGCCTACCTCATTCCTAGCTTGAATTTGACAATAATTCTGACTTTTTCGTTTGCAGAGCTGCTCTCTGCTTTCCCTGTAGAAGGTGTTCCTGCTCTTGTAGAATGCAGTAGTGATCCTATAGAACCCGATAGGCGGGAGGGTTTTGAAAAATTGGTAGAAAGTACTAGTTCGCTGCTCTGAAGGTTGTAGACGAGCACTGTAGTCGAGAGTTTCATAGCACGAGAATGAACTAAAGGATGGTGGAGGCTTAGACCGCACTATACTCAACTGTTGGCATAATCTGCAGTGAGGAGATGGGGTGGCTAGATGGGTACGTTATCCCCATCCAGACCGTTGGTCCTACGCCAGTGTAATTATGGTTCTTCATGCTGCCTAACCACCATCACCTCCCTTACTCCTGTTATATGCCGCCACTACTATCGGTTTCAAATGTTTTCTTCCCCAGTTGACATGCCACACGTGATGACTGCATATCTGATCGGTATTTTGCATTGGACGTGGCTCAACTCAATTCCATAAGGGTGTGTGAACTGAATGAGGGTGGCTAGTTAGCTGGCAACCGAGTCCACTTAATTGTGACCATTCCCATAGGTCATGCAGTCTTGAAATAGTATTCATGCAATCGAGGAATAGGTTTATCCACTTACCTACTTAGTCACTCTTGTGCTATACATACTTCGGACTTTGGCACCTCATTTCCTTGTTGTTTTTGTTGCTGCTGCTTTGCATGCTTGGCCTTTGTCTTATGCTGATGATTCCTTGATCAAGATCTGCTCCTTACATGTTCATACATCCTTCTACGTTGATCCTATCTATGGAGTTTGTTTTTCAAAGGGATCAGCTGCTACAGGAATCCTACAGGATTTCCTGTAGTTTCTTCTCCTTCTGAACTTCAAGCTGATGCTTGAGCAGGCTTAAAAAGATAGCTGACAAAGGTTCTGGATGGAAGACATAGCAATTGGAAGGTGTTAGGTAAGAATAAACAAGAAGAATGCTGCTACTTTATTTGTCATCTTCTTTTGTGTTTTCAAAGTGAGAAAAAAAACAAAATTTCTATACTTGGTCTGTGTAAGGAAAGGAAAAAAGGAGTGGAAATACGGGTGTGCAAAGATGACATGGAGAGTTAGGTGGATGGATGGTGGTAGGGAGGTTCACAAGCCTTCTAGACAAATTTCCAACCCTCGGGTTCTTTTCTAAAATTTATTTTGGCCTTTATGTAATTTCTATAGGATCCTCTTGTAGAATACACAGATTTTCCTGTAGGACGTGAATTTTTTAGAACAAATGAGACTAAGGCCTGGAAAAGGATAACAATGATGGAGGGATGGACTAGAAGGGTGCATGCAACCTGGTCATATCTATCTCTCTTGTGTGACCCTCCTACAACTTGCAATTCATCCAAAAGAAGTTAGATTTTTTTTCTTTTTTCTTTGTTTTTTTTCTCTTTTTTTTTTCTTTTTCGAGACAGCTGGGGTGCCTATAGGAGGTTTTCACCCTCATTCCCTACCCTAGGTGCCTCCAAGAAGTTTCCACCCAAGGATCTTTTATTCCTATTTCTGTTTTTTCCCTCTTTTTTCTTTTCTTTTCTTTTTTTTTTGGTTCAAGGTGTGGGTGGAGTGGAGACAGGGACCTACTCCACTACCAACATTGTTTTTCCCAAATTCTCAATGAACTCCTACTTGGACAGGGGCTTCTTGTAGATCTTCAATCTATGCCCATTAATGAGCATAGGGATGGCTTCTTCATCTATGGTCCGGATAAGGACTGAACCATTTTCATTGCATTTTTCTATTGTATAGGGTCCCAGCCATCTTGTCCTCAGTTTTCCCTCGAAATCCTTATATCTTGAATCATACATTAGTGCCCAATCTCCTTGCTAGAATTGTTTTTCCTTGAGGTGTCTATCATGCCATATTTTTCTCTGAAGTTGGACTACCTCTGAGTGGAGTAGGGTCTGCATTCTTTGTTCATCGAATCCATTTAGCTAAAGGAATATTTCCTTTTGTGCATGGCTGAGATCTAGGTCCAGCAGAGCTACCATCCTTAATGTGTTATATTCAAATTCTATTGACAATAGAGCCTTCTTCCCATAGACCAACTCATAAGGTGTAAACCCTATGGTGGTTTTCCAAGTGGTGTTATAGGCGCAGGTGGCCTCAACCAATCGATCTACTCGATCTTTTCTACTGCTGCTCACTACCTTAGTCAAAATCCTTTCCAAAGGTTTGTTGGTGACTTCCACCTGTCCATTTTCTTGTGGATGATAAGGAGTGGAAGTTCTATGCTTAATATTGTGGTCTGTGAGTAGGTCTTCAACCAAATTAGAGGTAAAATGACTCCCTTGATCTATAACTAACTCTCTTGGATAGCCAAACTTGTAGAAGATATTTTCCCTTAAAAACTCAGTTACTTTTTCTTCTGTTTCTGCTTTGATCACCTTTGTTTCTACCCATTTTGTTAGATAATCAGTACACACAATGATGTAAGATTTCTATTTTGAAGGAGGTTTGATAGGACCCACAAAGTCCATGCCCCACTTCTCAAATGGCTTGAAAGTCACTTGATGTTGCAGGGGCATCTCATCCCTTGTAGTCGGTTTCCCCATCCTTTGACATCGGTGACATTGGTTGATGTATCTTCTGACATCTTGATGAAGAGTGGGCCAATAGTACCCTGCCTACAAAATTTTGAATGTATTCCTCTTTGCTGCAAAGTGGCCCCCACAAGGCCCATCATGACAGGTTAAGAGGATGTCAAAGACTTCCTCCTCCCTGATACATCACCTCAAAATCTGATCTGGGCCATGTTTAAAAAGATTTCCCCTAATCCAAGTGAATGGGGTGCTTTTCCTCACGATCTTTCTCTTATCTTTTGAGGACAGGTGTGGCGGAAACTGTGCTAAAACCAAGTAATTTTCTATATCAACAAACCATGGAGAGATTACTAAAATAGAAAATAAGTTTTCATCTGGCATTTGATCATCCACCATTCCTTCTTGACCTGTAAGTAGATCTAGTCTAGATAGAAAATTAGCAACAACATTTTCCTCACTTGGCCTGTCAACAATAGTCAAATCAAATTGGTGCAATAAAAGTAACCATCTAATCATATGAGCGTTTACATCTGGTTTATTCATCAAATACCTAATTGTAGCATGATCAATGTGTACGAATGCTTGATAGCCAGTGATGTAGTGTCTGAACTTGTTTAGGAAATGGACTACAATTAGGAGCTCCTTTTCAGTTATAGTGTAGTTTAATTCTACCTTAGACAGGTTTTTACTGACAAAATATATGGCATAAGGTAGCTTCTCTTCAACTTGCCCTAGGGATGCTCTAGTCGCTTTGTTCGAGGCATCTATGTGAATGTGGAAAGGTAGGGCCCAATTTGGACCTCTCAAGATTGGGGCAGTTACCAATTTACCTTTCAAGGCATCTAGAGCCTCCTAACAGTTGTCAATCCATATAAACTCAGCATCTTTCCCCAAAAGACAAAACAATATAGAGGCTCGCTTACTAAAATCCTTAATGAATCTTCTATAATACCCTGCTAAGCCTAGAAAACTCTGAACGTCTCTTACCTTTTGAGGAGGTGGGACCCTTTAGATGATAATAATCTTGTTGGGATCCACCTATAATCCTTACTGAGAAATTGTATAACCTAGCACGATCCCTTCAGTCCTTAGGAATTCACATTTTTCAGGACTGAGGGACAGGTTCATTTCAATACACTTGGCTAAAACTTTTCCCAGGTTAGTCAAAGCTTCTTGGAAGTTAGAACCATAAGGGGTAAAGTCATACATATAGATCTCCTTTGAATCCTGAACTAGTTTAGAAAATATGCTTAGTACTACTCTTTGGAAAGTCACGAGAGAATTGCACAACCAAAAAGGAAGGACCCGGTATGCAAAAGTACCCCATGGACAAGTGAAAGTGGTCTTATCCTAGTCTTTCAGCCTGATTTGGTTCTGGTTGTACCCGCTAAACCCATCTAGGAAGGAGAAGAACTTCTTCCCTGCCAGGGCATCTAACACTTGACCTATGAAAGGCAAAGGGAAATGGTCCTTCTTGGTGGCCTTGTTTAGTTCCCGATAATCTCCACTTCCCATTTTTCTTTGGCACTAGCACCAAAGGAGAAACTCATTCACTATCAGAGATGAGGTAGATGAATCCTGCATCCAGAAACATTTGTAGTTCTTCTTTGACAATGTCCTTAAGAGCTAGATGCATCCTCCTTTGAGGTTGCCTAACTGGTTTACAATCTTCCTTAATGTAAATGTGATGAGCATAGATGGAAGGGTGGACTCCCTTAATCTCCTTATAACTCCAAGCAAAAGCATCCAAGTGATTCTTCAATAAGCTACACAGTTCTTTCTCTTGAGAGGTGGACAGGGATGAGTTGATCTTCAAATCTTTTTTTGGGCCAAATTCCACATTCTTGACTCGGAGGGAGGTCAAATTAGCCACACAAAGATCAGCTAAAGGATTAGCTTGGGTTTCTTCCACTAGCTCTTCTAAGGGCAACACACTGGGGGGTGGATTCTAAATCAAGTTCTCAATGAGATCATCCTCGGTTTGTGGACCCCCCATGGTACCTTCTACTGTACAAAAGGGTGAAGAATATACTTCATCCTCATCTTCCTCCTCCAACTAGAAGGGTATATCATGTTCCAATAGAGGTTGGGTAGGAGGATGGAGGACTAGCTGCTTGGACATATGCCCTTTCTTGATTGTCATCTTCCTAGTTCGGCAACTGACATAGGCATCTGCAGTAGCCAACCAAGGTCTTCCCAGGGTGAGAGGATACCCAGTGAGCTTTGCCTTTGGTTGGAGAACCAGGAAATCAACAGGGTACTCCCAAGAATCAATAGAGACCATGACATCTTCCACAATCCCCTCAGGGGTCATGGTGGAGCGGTCTGCTAATTGCATTATTGTTGAGGTCTTTCTTAGGGAAACCTGAAGTTTGAGATTGAGCATAGTGTCCCTGGTCATCACATTAATGGCAGCCCCTAGATCAATCAAGGTATGGGGGATTATGGTGCCATTGATGTGGACATCGATTATAGGACTCCTAGGGTCTAGATATTTCGAACAAATTACTTACCCCAACATCAGATCGGACAGTTGTCCTTTTGCAAATGCAACCAGACTTTGTCACCCACCTGAAACTTGTGTGGCACCCGATGTTGATCATGTCACTACTTGTACTTGGCATTTGATTTCTCCAGAATGTCATGGACCTGCTAGAAAATATGTTGGATGTGCTCAATGAAGCTGGTTGCCTTATCTGTTTTGGACTAAACATGAGCTGAATCTGTGTGAGTAGCTGCAAATGGCATGGCCACATCAATGGGGCATAGTGGCTGGAATCCCAAGCCCACCTGAAAAGGGATGTCGCCAGTCGAGCTGTGAAGAGCTCGGTTGTAGCTGTGTTGAACATAGGGGAGGCTCTCGTCCCATGTGTGTGGATGCTTTGAATTATACATGCGCAAAATGTGCACAATCATCCTATTGACAACCTCTGTCTGGCCATCATTTTGAGGATGGAAGGTTGTGGACTTAGTGAGTTTGGTGTCCATCATTGACCAGAGACCGGACCAAAATGTACTGAGGAACTGACTGTCCCGATCTGAGATGATAGACTGTGGGATCCCAAAGTGCACCCATACTCGTTCAAAGAAGAGTTTAGTAGTGGCTTCTGTTGTGATATTCTTCTTGCAGGCCGCCATAATGGCCATCTTTGAGAACCTGTCAACGACCACAAAAACACAGTCATTTCCATGCTTATTGGAAGGAAGTCCTGACATGTAATCCATGGAGATGGATTCCCAAGGTTGACTAGGGGTAGGCAGCGGGGCATAGAGGCCTTGCTTCTTG
>APFE030839421.1:347858-366556 GCA_000404065.3 Pinus taeda
TGGCATATGATCTCCGTTTGACGCGTACGATAGCTCGTTAGAAAGATCTATCCGAGAACTACCATTTTGGGAAGGGAAACATCGGTCCATGGACCCATGTTGCCCCCATATTTCCCAAAAAACGTCTTTTAGGGCCTCAAAACTGCTCCGGAAGTTCAGGACCCGAAAAACTGCTAAAAATAGTAAGTTGTGCTACAATTAAGGAAACTGAAATGCTGAGAGAAACAATGATGGGGGTCCAGATGGACTTGGTAGGTGGCCACCAATATCCACCTGGATCATCTTTTTTTATATGGGCACATCCTTTATGGCTTGGACAAGGGGTATTTTTACACATAACTATTTCAGTTCTCCCAGAAGTTCAGTTTCTTCTGGGGTCAGTTGTGTGGTTCCAGGTAGTCTCTCAAGAAAGGGTGGAATGACTTTGGGTTCACTTTCCTGATTTTCTTCCTCATCCTCCTTGGGAGGAGGTTGGCTATCTGGGAGAAACTTCCTAGATCATAGGTCACTCTCCTGAATCTCCACAGCATAGGTTGGGCATGATGTTTCCCCACTACATACCTATTGGGCTTGTCTCTTGTTGGGGTTTAGGTTCAATTGAGCAGGTATGTGGGGTTGTCTTGGAGGAGCAGGAGGTAATGGTTGAGGTTGAGCAAGTGGTGGAGGCAAAAGAGTAAGAGGAGAGTTATACTGGGGCATCCACCCCTGATGAGGTGCACTCCACTAAGGCTGTGGCTGAGCATAAGGATGAAACAAATGAGCAACTGGAGGGGCCTGGTATTGAAGAGGATATGACCAAGGAGGGGGTGTGGACCAGGAAGGATGAGCAGGCGGACCCCAAGAAGGCATGGAAATGGATTGATTAGGGTTGTAATAGCTCTAGGAGGTCCGTTGCATTCCCTACTAGTAAGGTTTGGGCCCCTATGGCCTCCTTTGGTTCATGAAATAGAGTAGTGCAGTGGATCCCTCAACCCCTTGATATGCAGCTTTGATTTCGGGAAAGGAAGGGCACTGATTTGTAGGATGGGTTTGTTCACAGACTACACACTTCTATAGAGTGCAATGGACATTCGTTCCTAGGATGCTTTCTTATGCACCTAGGAAAAAAGATGGCCAAAGCTCTCTCAGCTTCCTCTTGTTTCCTTTTAATATGCAAGGTATCCATTTGCAGGGAAAAATTCTACCTCACCTCACTCTTGAAATCTTCTAGTCGATTCTCAAGTTCGTTTCTAAGGGATGAGCTAGATGAGGATGTACTGGCTAATGGTTGACTTCCCCTACCTCTCTTCCTAGCTAACCTGGAATGGTTTCTAAACACAATCTTTATGTCATCATAAGGTAGTTGTTAGATGTCTCCCCCAGCCAGCAAATGGAGGGTATCTACAAGGTCTTCAGGGACTCCTCTGAGCAGAACAAACTTCAGAGATTCAGGGTCAAGTGTGCATCTGGCCCTTTTATAACTGAGTTGAAACCTCTCTTCATAGTCTTCTAAAGATTCATCACTACCCATGGTGATTCAGAAGATTTCTTCCTTGGTTTCCTTTGACTTGCAATAGTCCTGGTATTTGTCGTTAAAGGCTTGCTACATCTAAGCCCAAGTTGTGATATTGTTTCTAGGTAACCCCATGAACCAACGCATGGCTGCATCCTTGAGGGTAGAAGGAAACAATTTCAACTTCTGCTCGTCTTTTGCATAGTCATAGGTTCAACAGAGAACAACAAATTCAAACAAGAAAGTATCAGGATCTTCAGTAGTTATGCCATGGAAGTGAGGTAAGGCTAAAGGACTTATGTTTTTTTATTTTTATGTCCCCATTGGTCTCCCGGATAGGAAAGGTACCTTCTATTCTTTCCCCATTCCCTCTAACATTTCTATTTTCAGCCATGGTCTCAGGAGGAATGTTTTCTCACTCTTCTTCTCTTATAGGATCTTGGTATATCTCTGGAGGTTCACCTATAAGATCTTCTAGATCATTGCCACCAAAGAAGAGAGAAGGGTGAATCAATGATGTGTTGGGGGTGTTCGGTAGGAATTTTCCTGAATTGTCTCTATTCCTACGAGGCATGAAAGGGAAATCTCTTTTTTTTTTGGATTTTTGTGTTTCTTTTTCTACTTATACCTACAGAAACTAAAATGGATTGAACAACAAATTGTAGCTAACTAAAATAAACCTTGCTAAAATGAAATTCTAGATTTTAAATGAAAGAAGGAAATGGCTAATCTACTTTTGTAGCACTGAAATTGCAAAATTGAAATGAAACAACTACTCTTCTCTTGCTAAAATAATCTACTTAGTAGAATGTTACAGTAGAAAATAGAAGGAAAGCAATAATCACAAATAATCTGAAACTTCCCGGCAATGATGCCAAAAAGAGTGGTGAGCTCTAGTATTTTAGCAATAATGTTGAAACTCCTAATGCTCCCTTCTTTACCTTTATCAACCCGGTAGTTCGTAACAAACTTGGAAGTGACAGTGTTGTATGCACAAGTACTAACTCTTACTGCAGGCTGTCACTTGATCAGCTGACACAAGTTCTCTAGGAGCTTAAGCCAACTTCTATGAGTTCTCAGAAGAAGCTTTTACTGTGATGGTAGAAGACTAATTCTACAGGGGCTATTCTACTTGTAGAAAGAGAATGAAAACTAAAATGGAACTCAAACCCTAGCAAACCCTAATTGTGCAAGAAAAGAGATGGAAACTACTTATATGGGTGCCATTGATTACTAAAAAGGTAAATTTCATTTATTCAAGCTACTTCTGAAGAGAAATGGATAGACATCATCTTTTTTCAATTTTGAGTATTTTTATGAGGATTTATTATGCTTGTGATTTGACTAATTGTGACTATGCAGTGGTTTGGTGGCAAAGGAAAATGGAGTTGGCTTTTGTAGATGATGAGGAAGGTGTGGGGAGATCCTAAGAAGTCCCTAGTACCCTTTTGGAAACTTCCATTGCGATCAGACTTCAAAAAATTGTTCACGTGGACTTCTATAGGAGGCTGCAGGGGATCTACAAGAAGTTCTACGGGAGGAGGCCGAGAGTGATTTTTGGAGGTTTGAAGGTGGAAAAATGGCAGGAAAAAGGAAATGAAGGTTGGATGAAGGTGTTGGAGGGTCTAGGACTCTACTAATGAAGATCAATAACAAAGGAGAGGGTTGGATTTTGTCAAAGGGAAAGAAAGCAACTTTGCACAAAAATGCAGAAATTAGGACAGTTTGGCGAAATGTGGTGAATGAGTGAAGGAATCTACGAAATATGAGTTCGTATATGTTGTGCTATGGAGGGATGACAAGCTGGAATGTTTTTCAAGTGAGATACACACCTACTTCTTAAAACTGACCCAAACAAGAAGCAAAATATAGAGTTTGTCTAATTTGACCTAAAATCTGTCCTAAAAACAGAAAAGTGTTGGGCAGAACTGTATGAATAGGAAACTATGTGGGAAAGCCATGGTAAATGAACAAGAAATTGTCTAAGCATGTCAATCAAAGCAAATATTAGCCTCTCCAACTCAAAACATCACACTAGCGATTGCATGGAAGGCAAAAAAATGTGTTTTTGGTGGCAACAGTGGTACCTTGTCCTCAATTCATGGTCCCAAGCAGGGAGAAAGGGGATCAAGCCCTGCTGGTAGCCTTTTTGGATCTTTCTCTATTGCCATAAAAAACTATTTAAGCAACTTGAAGTAAGAACAACTAATTTAACCATCAAAAGCAACCTATTTTACCAAAGCAAGATTTAACCTAAACAACAGAAATCAGCTTATGAATGCAAGAAAAAAACATATAAATATACAAAGGAGGTGTTGGGAAGATTGGGTTGGGCCCTAACCCAAGAGCTTCAGCCCTCTAGAAAATATTAGTGCTGGCTCAAAGCTAGATTAATCTTCATTGATCAAAGAACATAATAGTTACATCACAAAACTATTTGCAAAAAGAGCTTGGAAATGAGCTGAGTACAAGACTGCACAAAAGTGCGAAAATAGACTATGAAGCGGCTAATCTAATAAGGCTTGAAGCCTTCTTATTTATACGAGTGAGGACTGCCAACAACCCCCCTAAACTTAAGGAACTCAGCTGCCTAAAACTGTAGATAACAGCAGCCCCACTTGAGTTGCTCGACTGCCCCTTGGAATAATTGATGTGGAGGCCTTTAAACTCCAAGCTGCTAGTGGAGAGCTTGAGGAATGGGTCATTAATGCAGGAGAAACCCCTCCTATAAGTCCTCAGCCTTGTTTCTTCGATTTTGGCTGCTAATCTACTCATAAATGCCTGGTCCAAAAATTGTCCAAAAATCTGCAATAAACACTCATTAGACTATGTGCCAAAGTGACTATCCCCATTCACTCAATTGACATAAATATATTCAAAAACATGCACAAAACTATGGATAATGGTGGATTAAGTGGAAATAATAGGAAAAATGAGCCCATATAGTTACCCATTTCTGGGGCTCATCATATGATTCATCAAGAGGAGGAGGAAATGCAACATGATATATCAAAATTACGAGACCAAGTGCAACAAATTTCACTTGCACAAAAAGTAATAGAAAATAAGATGGATGGTTTAAAGAAAGACGTAGAAGCTAAGGTGGATGGTTTAAAGAAAAGCATAAAAGTTAAGATGGATGGTTTAAAGAAAGGTGTAGAATCTAAAATGAATGATGTGGAAGCTAAGATGGACGGCGTGGAAGATGGTGTGGAAGCTAAGATGGATGATTTAGAGAAATGCATGGAATATTTGCAAAAAAATTTGAAGATAGATTTGACAAATTTTCTACAAGAAATGCTTACTAACGGCGAAAGGGTAGGAAAGGGAACTCATGATGAGAACAAAATAAATTTAATCATGATTTCATAGAATCTAATGTTGGATCGAAGAACAACCATGTTCCAAAGATCGATATGAGGAAGTTTGATGGCAAGGATCCTGGGACTTGGATACTATAGATGGAGAAATTTTCCGGTCTCCATAATGTGCAAAACACACAAAAGGTACGCATTGCAACTTTATATTTGGAACCAAATCAGTTTATATGGTATCAATGGCTTTTCTCTCGCAAAACAATTGTCACTTGGGCCATTTTTACGGATGAAATGATAGCACATTATGAGGATACAAAAAGCAACACTTTTTTAGCCAATTGATAAATCTCAAACAAAAGGGTTCAATGATGGAGCACATTGAGGACTTCCAAAAAATGAATATAAGGGTAAAAGATATTCTAGAGGAGCATAGGATTGATGTGTTCATAGGGACTTTAAAAGATAACATCCAACATGAGGTTCATCTTTGGGAACCAAATTCATTGGAGAAGGCATTCAAGTTGGCAAGAAAAATGGAAATCAAAATTATGGCAACAAGGAAGCCTAACACTCACAATCATAAATATGGAAGTGCTACTACCCCTAGCCATCCACAACCTACATGGTTGACACCACAACAATTGGAAGAAAAAAGAGCAAAAGGGCTTTGTTACAATTGTGATAGAAAATACACTAAAGGCCATAAGTGTGCAAAGAAGAAATTATTTTACATAGACTGTGAAGGGGAGGAAGAAAAGGAACAAGAAATGTCAAAATAAGAATACATACACCATGAACAAACCCTAGAAAAAGAAGAAATGAATATGACAATATCTTGTAATGCATTGGATGGAATTACCAATCCTCAAACTATCAAGATAGAAGGGCATATCAAGAATAAAAAAGGTAATGGTGTTGATTGTTCCGGAAAGTACCCATAATTTTATTCATTGTAAGATAGCCAAGGAATTGAATTGCTTCCTATATCCAGCACCAGAGTGTCAAGTGATGGTTGCAAGTGGAGGAACCATAAATTTCTCAAGAAAGTGCCATTATATCAAGCTATCCATGGGAGAATTGTATTGAATAGCCCAATTCTTTCCTTTCCAATGGGTGGCGCTAATGTTGTATTAGGAGTCCAATGGCAACAATCCTTGGGTACAATAGCTTTTAATTTTCAAGAACTTTTCATGAAATTATCTTCAAAAGGAAAGGAAGTGGAATTAAGGGGTATTGCAGGGAAACCAGGAAAGATAATCATCTCTAATGGAATGATAAAGCTTCTAAAGAAAGAATAATGAGGCATAATTGCGCAATCTCCAAAAAGTCTTGGACAATCATTCCAAGGTATTTGAGACTCCCAAAGGCCTCCACCTATTCGTGATCATGATCATGCTATTAATTTGATTCTAGGCAGTGTTCCTCCAAACATCAGGCCCTACAGATATCCCTACGTCAAAAAGAGTGAAATTGAACGTATGGTTGCAGAAATGCTCAAGGCTAGTATAATTCAACCTAGTCAAAGTTCTTTCTTTGCTCCACTAGTATTGGTTCACAACAAGGATGGATCATGGTGCATGGTTCCATATTATAGGGAGCTCAACAAGCTCACTATTAAAGATAAATTTCCCATTCCTATCATTGATGAATTATTGGATGAATTGCATGGATCAATTTACTTCACCAAGTTGGATCTTCGTTCAGGATATCATCAAATCAGAATGAAGACTGAAGACATTTTAAAAACATCATTTAGAACTTATGAGGGTCATTATGAAGTTTCGTTCATGCCTTTTGGCCTTACTAATGCGCCTTCTACATTTCAAGGTTTGATGAATTCCATTTTCAAACCCTTGGAAAATTTGTTAGTATTTTTTGATGATATACTAATCTACAGCAAGTCTTGGAAGGATCACGTCCAACATGTTGACATGGTGCTCAATCTATTGGAGGAGAAGCAATTATATGCAAAAATATCCAAATGTTTCTTTGGAGTACAAGAGGTGGAATACCTGGGTCATATTGTATCTCATGAAGGTGTTAAGGTAAACCCTAGAAAAATTAAAACCATTAAGGAATGGAAAATCCCCACATCCATAAAGCATCTACGAGGATTTATCGGGTTGACAAGGTATTATCGTAAGTTTGTTAAGAATTGTGGAGGATAGTAGCACCTATAACAACATTATTGAAGAAATATGCATTTTCATGGACTCTAGAAGTAACGAAGGCCTTTGAACATCTTAAAGAGGAAATGTGCCAAGCACCAGTCTTACCTACACCAAACTTCACAAAAACCTTTATTGTGGAATGTAATGCCTCAGGAAATGGAATTGGTGCTATTTTAATGCAAGAATAAAGGCCCATTGATTTTGAAAGTCATCCAATCAAAGGAAAGTATTTACACAAAGCTATTTATGAGAAGGAAATGTTGGGAATACTACATGCACTTAAGAAATGGAGACCCTACCTAATGGGAAAACACTTCAAGGTAAAAATAGATCATGATAGTCTTAAATACTTTTTAGAGAAAATATTATCTTTAGAAGAGTAGAAAAAATGGGTCACAAATATGTTGGGTTATGACTTTGAAATCATCTACCAAAAAGGGAGCAAATTTTTGTGGCAGATGCACTCTCAAGAAACGATGAGGATGTGGAAGCATTTATTTGCACCATTTCTATTATCCAACCAAATTGGATAAACAAAGGAAGGGATGAATGGAATAATGACGAGGAAGTGTGGGCACTCATTCAAAAGATACAACAATATCCCAATGCATCTAATACATTTAGCTGGAAAAATGATTCATTATGGTACAAGGATCGGTTATACCTATGTAAGAATTTCGAACTCAAACAACGTATTCTTAGGGAATTTCACACCTCTCCCTTAGGAGGGCACTCAGGATTTCTAAAAGCCTACCACGGGGTTAAAAAGAATTTCTTTTGGGATGGCCTTAAATCGCATATTCAAAAGTTTGTGGTAGAATGTTTAGTTTGCTAACAAAATAAAGTGGGAACAATTAAGACCCCAGGCCTATTACAACCTTTATCCATTCCAAGCCAACGTTGGGAGGAGGTTTCAATGGATTTTACCATAGGTTTACCCAATTCTAAAGGAAAGAGTGTTATCATGGTGGTAATTGATAGACTTACCAAGTATGCCCACTTTTGTGCATTATCTCATCCATTTAAAGCAAGTAGTTTCTATTGCATTTATGGAAACAATTTAAAAGCTACATGGAAACCCAAAGATTATTGTAAGTGACAGAGATCCCATTTTCACTAGAAATTTTTGGACGGAATTATTTTCTTGTCTTGGTACTCAGTTAGCTCATAGTTCATCTTATCATCCTCAATTTGATGGGAAAAATAATATAGTAAACAAATGTTTGGAAGGATATCTTCGTTGCTTTGTATCTAATAAACAAGCACAATGGGTTGAATGGTTGCCTCTGGTTGAATGGTGGTATAACACTTCCTTCCATACTAAAACAAAAATGACCCCATTTATGGCACTTTATGGATATCATCCACCATCCATCACATAATATTTAAGAGAAAATTCTAAATTTCAAGCAGTGGAAGATCACATCTAGCATCAACAACAAGTTCTCCAACTCTTAAAGGATAACCTCACCTTGGCATAGAATAGAATTAAATAGCAGGCAGATCAACACCGTAGCGAAAGAAGTTTTGATGTAGGTGATTGGGTACTCCTACGGCTACAACCATATAAATAAATGTCCCTCGGGCAAGCTAAGAAGGATAATAAAATATCACCAAAGTATTATGGTTCATACAAGGTGTTGCAAAAGATAGGTACTATGGCATACAAATTGGAGCTTCTTGTAGCTTCCTGAGTGCACCCGGTTTTCCATGTTTCATGCTTAAAGAAGGTTATAGGTGACAAGCTTCTAGTTCAAACAATATTCCTAGAACTTGATGAGGAAGGAAAAATCATATTGGAACCTAAAGCAGTCAAAGAAACAAGAACTCAACATCTACGAAATCAATAAATTTTAGAGTATCTCATCAAGTGGAAGAACTTACTCATTGAAAATTCCACATGGGAGGATGAGAATTTTATATAGAATCATCCAGAACTACTCAAGTGTTGAGGACAATACTTTTTTTCAAGGAGAGGGGCATGTTAGGTCCCTATAATACTAGTGATTCCCCCATGTTGTTATATCCCTTATTGATATTGTTGTGCCCCTATTGTCCCTATATTGCTATTATTGTTCCCCATATAACCCCACTATTGTTATTTTTGTGCCTTTATATTATTATTGTTAGGTCATCTTGGTTATATTGTGACCCCAGACTCCTATATATAGAAAGGAGGTTTTTTTCATTTGAATCATACAAGAATTGTTCATTTGTGTAATGTAAAGGAGGTTTCCCCCTCGAAGAGGCTTATTTCTAAAGCATTCAATATATTTTCTATCTTTTTGTGAGTCAATTTCATAACATGTTTTCTGTAACTCTTTCAGATAGAAAGTATCCACTTTAATTTTTTTTTTCTTGCAGATTGTTTAGTTTTGCATTCAACTTCTCAATCTCTTGGTCTTTAATGGACATGTTTTCCATTACTTTGGCTAATTTTAATTGTGTGTTGCTATATTTTCCTTCTGTTGTTGTAAATTTTGTTGAGGTTGTTGTTGATGTTGATGCCACTACTATCGATGTACCTATCACTAGAATCACAGTCAAAGGGATAGCCTGCACTGAACCTGCTTGTTGTTCTTTTTCTTTTAGGGGTATTTCCATTTCTTTCTCCATCTTAGCAATTTGATGTTCTGTGCAATCATAATTTTGAACTGGTTCTGTTTTTGTTGTTCCTATTCTCCATACTCCTTAGTATGTAGATATTCAGTGGAGGGTAGATTAAGTTATTTTCCCAATGCTTCTATGTCTGCATTTTTATTCTTTATAATATCCTCAGTTGTTGTTATATTGTCGGGATCATATCTGAATTTAATGAATATATCCTCCAAAGACTTTATCTTTATGTATTTGGCCAGAGAAGAAATCCTTTCCAGTTTTAATTGTGCTTGAATTTTGTTTACAGAGACTCGAATCTTAGCTGCAGTCATAGTTGAATTTGTGATAGTGTTGTAAATAATATCACCAGATTTCTTATGAAATTCCATTTGGTCTATAGGATGGATCAGATTTGTATCGAAAGAGAAAATAGACTTCTTGTAGTCATCTATTGAATGAGGTTGAGCAACTTTGGGCTCCAAGAAAGAAACTTGTATTCTTCTCTTCTCATTATCAAAGGTCAAAAGAAGTCTATATTGGGTGGTGGTTGTTTGCTTCCAAAATTGTGAAAATGTAGTATCCTTGAGTGCTTGATTCTTTTCTTTAATTTCTTTATAGATCAAAAAAATACTCTGATCTTTCTTGCTTTGTTCCATCTCTCCTACTGGTGGTGAAACAGATATATCTATTGTTATTGAGGTCATTGAAGATATAGGAATGGTCTCCTTTCTACTTGACACTGAAGGTATACCTGAATCTATTAGGATAATAAGTTGCTCTTGTTTTTCACTTTTTTGTTTTGTCTCTCATACATCCATGGTATCGTGCCTCTTATTGTACATTATGAAATCCTTTGCTGAAATCTCTGTCACTGAAGGGGAAACGGTTTCCTTTGGTCGTTTTTCAATATTTTCTTGTGGTACTGGTTTCTGTGAAGTTGACAACACCTATTCTTTGGCCTCCTGTAGTGTATTCTCCTTCCATTCTTCTTGGTTTATGAATTTCTCTATATCTACTCTAGATGTATGGGCATAAGGAGCATGCCTTTGTTCTACCCTTAGTTTAGAAATCATACCAAAAGGGTCATAGGACCATGTAAAACTATGATTGAAGTTCATCTACCTCTAAATGGGATCTGCTTCTTTTCTTGTTGATCTTGCATTGCATGTGAGGGGACCAATTCTTGTTTTTATTTTGAATTGTGCTTTCTTCGTGGCTATCAGGAAGTGTAGCTGGTCCATGTTGATCATTTTCTTGACAAACTCTAAGGCAAAAATGCGAATTGGCAAAATCTTGGGGAGTTTATAAGGGGGAATTTCACACCCATATACCTTGATCTATATATAACTCTGGTATAAATACCAGCCTCTTTTCTTGGTCTCATCACTTAGGTGAAAAATTTGGTCGTTCTATGCATGTATTCTTGGTTCTGCATCACTATTTAACAAACTAGCTACCATATGCAAAAATTGATCCACAAAATCATTAGATGTGAATTCAATGCTACTCTTTCTGACCAAGGAGGTCTAATGAATGACTAATTGGGGGTTCCCTTGACTATACCTTTTGTAAATGAAAACAAAACTTGTATGACTGATAATAAAGAAAAAGATACACCAAGACATATGCATACTTGAAAACTCCTTAAGTTGACAATTTCATGAATTGTTCATGACTGCTCTTGGCTAAAAATTCACTACACAGAAAATGGTAGGAGGATTTTCACCTTTGGAAAACACAGAAAGAAAGGCTAGGATGATTTCATCCACCCATTGGTCATAATTCTATCCTAATAGGCATGAAACTATTGAAATTATGTGTTTGGTCATCTTAGGGGACATAGAAGCAGGATAAGGACGATTTGTTTTAGGAAATTGGGCATTTTTTGGTAAGAAAGTCTCAAATATATTGGCTCTCTAGGGGAAAATGAGCTTATTCTATATTTACATGAGGAAATTTGGGTGAAAAGGCTACATATGATCAAGATTTTGGATTTGGATCATCCCTGAGATTGAATGACCATTAATGGCAAAAAGGATTTCACCATTTTGGGCCACTACTGTTCTTTGACTGGGAATGTATTAAAATTGACTTCAGATTACAAATTCTAGGAAATAATAGGTCTAGGGAAAAATAAATTGGGGAAAGAGGGAGTCCCATAGTCCCAAATCATCGTTGAGGTTAAGGTAATTCTATTTAAGCCAACTGTGAAGTTCACAAAGATTGAACTCACAGTTGGTCTCTACAACTTGGTATAAATGGTTGCCTAAGGTTTTATGGTCCAAATCAATAGGTGGAGGTAACATTGGATTTTCATTAGATTCTTTGAATTTTACCTTACGTGTCATACTGAAATAGAAAAATGAGATAGAAAAGATAATGGTTACCTGGGAAAAATAAATTGGTCAATGTGTATTTTGCTGCTGTGACAAGTACTTGACCGGAGAAATGCTATATGGCTTTTGCAACAATTGACTAGATAGCTAGCTAGAAGGAGGTGGCATTCAAGTCACATAGTAGACCTTTATCGTGAACATAAAAAGAAAGGGGGGCCACCTGATCAAATTTCTGGATTTTATACAGAAATTATAAATTTTTTTTTCATTCAACATGTTATGGATCGAGTTTGTTGCACACCAGAACGTTACGATTAGGAACAGTTTGATTTCAACAAGAAGTGGCAACGGATGGGAGCAAGGAGGGTAGGTGGAAGAATGAGAATGGAAGGTATGGTGATTCATGGTGAGATAGGATGACCGGAGGCAATTATATGGTAGGGAAGGATTAGAAGGGAGGTGATTACGTGGTGGGGTATGGTGGAGTGGCGGGAAATGGTCATGTGGGCTATCAAAGGTAGTGGAAAGTAGATGAGGGGGGAGCCTAGAGTGGGGTAGTGGTAGTAAATAGTTTTGGAGGGGAGGGGGAGCAGAGTGGATGAGGGGACGCCACGTAGCAAAAGCAGGATAGTGGAGACTGCTCCTCTCGACCCCCTCCCCTGTTGGATAATCTTCGAAAGTGCTAGGGGGAGTGGAAACGATCACTTGTCATTGATCCGAGTGGGGTGGGTTGTGGCCATTGAAATATGCGCCCACCTTATTACAGTTTAGTAATATCGATTAAAATAACATGATTAATTAATCTAACTATGGTTTATTAATTCTAAGGGTGCATTTTGGCTTGCAAGCTGTTTTTTCATTTTTCTAAGGTTTTTAACGCTTTTTTCTCATTTGTTTATCAACTAACCAAGCTTTAAAATTTGGTTAATCCATTTATTCTACCTAATCAAATTCAACCACAATTACACTGTGTGGTTGATTTATTTACTATCCTAAACTAATTTTTATTTGATTCAATTTAATCATGTTTAAACAATATGATCAAACTAAGTAATCTACTTCTAGCTTTGATGTGGAATTTAAACAAGCTGCACACTTCATTGAAAATATCTAAAGTATTATTAATGCATTTTTTATTTTTCTTGGAGTGACATTTAGACTTGTCACTTTCATACACATTTTTTGTAGGGTTTCTTCATTCCTTTTCTCTCTTTTTTTCTGATATTTTTTATTTTTATTGTTTTTCACTATTATATATATATATATATATATATAATATTAATATATATATAGAGAGAGAGAGAGAGAGAGAGAGAGAGAGAGAGAGGAGAGAAGAGAGAGAGAGAGAGAACTCTCTTTTGATTTTTTTTTTTCATATTTTTTCTTTGGAAATAAATTTGTAGGATGGAAGATTATTTACATTCATTTAATATACAAAAATACAATTACAATCAAGTCATCCTATGAAATATAGGGCCCTAACAATGGATCCAATGGGGATGGCACCTCCTTGTGAGGTGTCAAGAATGTTGTAGATTAGTATCCTTGATCTATTGGTCATGCTATCTTTATTTTGCAACTGAATTTGATCCATCTGATTTTATTTACCAATATGGGAAACAAATCACCACAAGCATAGGGAATTCTCTCTGGGCTTTAACTCCTGATGTGAGCCACCCTCACTTGTGCAATAGAATAGCAAAATGAAATATATATAATGGCTCTAAAATGAAACTGACCTAACTTTGAAGAAAATAATGTTTAAGAAGTCTGCCATTGACAGATCCACTTGGTAGTGCTTCTTCATTCAAGTCCTTGAAGAAAAATGAATTATTCCCTCTAAAAGCTTCAATTGTATATGGCCCTTTCCATAAGCTATCAAACTTACCATGTTTTCCCTTGTCTTCATTCGTTGAATCCCACTTTAACACCAGGTGACCTAACTGGAAGTCATATGCTTTTGTTCTTCTACCATAGATCTTTTTGATGTTGTATTGAATAAGCTCAGTTTCGTTATAAACTTCTTCCCTGGGCTACTACAATTGTAATGTCTGGTTGATCCTCCTTTGTAGATCATTGGTTTCCACTTGTGACTCCTGTAAAAATTTCAACATGGGCACTCCTAGAGAAGAAAGAAAAACAACATCAAATCCATATAATATTTGGAATGGAGACATTCCAATAGACCTTTTAGTGCTAATTCAATCATCCCACAGAGCATTGATTGACTTTTTATGTCAGGATTTCTTATTCTGTTGCAAAAAAATTTTAATGATATTAACCAAACTCTTGTTAGAGAACTCAATTAACTCATATCCTTGTGGGTAGTAGGATGTTGAGTAACCTAATTTGATATTGTATTTATTGCAAAAGTCAACCATTGTCTTGGACTTAAAGGCAACAACTTGTTAGTGATAATTTTATGGGGACATCCAAACCTAGATAGAATGTGGTTTTCTAAAAATTGGATAATGTCGATGTCTGTGGCTTTCCTAGTTGGTATAGCTTCAATCCAATTTGTAAAATAATCAATGGTTGTTAATATCCATCTATGTTGGCCTGAGGAGCTGGGATGAATTTCACCAATGAAATCTAGACCCCACTGGTGAAAAGGAGTTTCGACGAAGATGGGTTTCAAGGGTAAAGGAAGAAACTTTCTGTTACCTTCAAATATTTGACACTAGTGGCAAGTGGTGACTTTTTTATGCACATCCAAGAACAGGGTTGGCTAATAAAACCAACCCTTACCATTTTTTTGGCAATATTTTTCCAATACAAATGACCTCCACAATCTCCTTGATGAAACTCTTCCATAACACTGTCAGCTTCATCTTGCAATAAATAATTTAGTAAAAGACCTCCAGAATCTTTCCAATATACATTCTAATCTAAAATACAAAATTTCATAGCTTTCAGTTTAAGAAACTTAGACTTTGTTTTGGTTAATCCAGGAGGAGCTTGTAATTTTTGCAGTACAAAGACAATGTCTACATACCATGGTGAATTATAAAAGGCTTCTAATACCTGTGGAGTCTCCAACTCTTCCTGGTCATCCATTGCTACAATATAATTGATATCTAGTGCATGAAAACTAGATTCATCCATTATTTTTGCTATTTCATGTCCTTTTATGAGATTTATTGGTTTGATTTCAATGTCATACTCTAGGATCACAACAATCCCTTTCCCTCTTCTTCCATATGGGTCAGCCTGTGTTATAATATCTTTTACCCCAACACTTGGGAAAAATGCAATGATATGTGAATGTAGGATGTATATTCTAAAATATTTTAATGCCTTCACAAAAGAAAAAGCTTGGCTCTCCATAATGTTATACTTCATAGATGAATCCCTCATAGCTCTGCTGAGAAAAACTATGGGATGTTCATGGCCTTCACTGTTTTTCTGCAATAAAATAGTTGCAATAGTATGCTCAGATGTGAAAGAAAAAATCATAAAATCCTTAGTAAAGTCAGGGCTTATCAAAACATGAGCAGTAGTTAAAGCTAACTTTACATCACTAAAGGATTTCTTGTCTTCATTATTCCATTTTATTTCCATGTATTTCTTTAACATATTTGTAATGGATCTTAAAATTTCAGCCAAGTTAAGAATAAACCTCCTGAGGAAATTTATTCTTCCAATGAAGGATTGAACTTATTTCTTGTTTCTAGGTGGGTCAATTTTGAGAATGGCTTTGACTCTACTAGGATCTATTATAATACATTCCTTGGAAATGATATGGCCTAGAAGTTTTCCTTTCTCTAAACCAAACAATGTTTTCTTAGGGTTTAGAGAGATGTCATATTTCCTACATTTTTCAAAGACTTTCCTTAAAATTAGAAAGTGTTCTTCATCTATCTTTGAAAGCACAATTATATCATCTGGGTATATAACAATAAATTTGTAGATTTCATCATCAAAGGCTATGTCCATTTCTTTTCGTAAGGTGGCCCCAACATTCATAAGGCCAAAAGGAAATTTTACATACATAAAGTGCCCCAGGGTGTAGTGAATGTTGTTTTGTGTTGGTCATCAGGATGAAACAAAACCTGGTTGTATTGTGAGAAACCATCCAACAATGAGATTCTACTAGAGCCAACTACCCTTTGTAGGATATGGTCCATTTTAGGAAGGGGATAGTTATATTTTAGAGAAACCTTGTTAAGATTTCTAAAATCTACACAATGCCTAATTTCACCAGTTTTCTTCCTAGTAGGTACAAGATTTTATACCAATTTTGAAAATCTAAGAGGTATAACGATCTTTGCATCGAAAATTTTCTTGACTTCTTTTTCTATCAAAGGCAGTAAAACTAGGTCTATTCTTCTCAATTTATGTTTAAAAGGCTTTTGATCTTTCGTGATGGGAATGGTGTGTTTAATGATACTTGTATCATAATAATTTAATTCTTCATAGCTCCACACAAACACATCAGTGCATTCTTTTTATTGCTCAATGTAATTTTGTTTTTCTTTAGGAGATGGGGACTTGGATAGTTTGACAATTTTTGGGTCCTCTGCTATTTCTATGTTACAATCTTCTACATCAATTCCTACAGGTTCTATCTTTGGCTTCTTGGCTACATCATCAAAGTCAAAAATCTCTTCCAATGGTACCAATCCTCTTGGTAATACATTTTCCTTTAATTGCATAACCTCAAGTTCTTCTTGATTATCATCAATTTCATTAACCATTATTTCTTTTTCATCTATATCGATATTTACGGACTCAAATTCATCTTTCATTTAAAAAGTTTTCTGTTTGTTTATCATTACCAAAAATCTGGAAATATCTTACATTATTAGGAATGGCTAGCATGTGTTTCACTTCCACCACATGTTTCCTATTCAAATGAAAATGCATTTTTCAAGTGCTAGATGAAACAACCAAGGCATCAGCTAAAATGTTTTGGCCTCTAGGAGTGACAGACAAATCATATTTATAAAAGCATTGCAAAAAATCTAAAATTGCATTTCTATAGGCTCTCAGTCTAGGGTGTTTAGCGACATATTCACCCTTAATTTGATTGATTATTAGCTCAGAATCCCTGTGCACTAAAATTATTTTGCCCCTATCCTCTTTAAAATTTGCAGCCCTAGGATGAGTGCTTCATATTCAGTTATGCTATTAGTGCACCTCAAATTTAGTTTGTAACCATGGCCCTTAGCGATATTTGTGGATGAGTTTACAATAAAAACACTTGTCCTTGCTCTATCCTTACTTATAGCCCCATCAAAACTCATATTCAAAAGAGTCTCTCCCTCTACATCTTTTTCCTCAGAATCCAATTTTATTTCCTCAGCATCATTGCTTTCAGCTTCTAAGGGTGAAACTTAGTTTTCTACACATTCATTATTGTATAAGATAAACGAATCCATGTTTGAATGTACTGAATACAGGGGGTAATTGTTGGGTTTGTCTTAACTACTAACCATGTAATTCATTAGTGTTTCCCTGTATAATCTTCTTAGCTAAACAAACGATAGAATTATAGCATAAATCATATCAATTTGCAAATTCCCTTGTAAGTTTTCTCCCCGAGATCTAGAGAGAAACGTTCCATACTTAGGAGGTATGCCTGCTACCACAATGTCCAATGCCAATCTCTTTGCTGGTATTTGGACTAGAGTAACACATAAATCTTTAATTAATCCTAATCATCTGACTTTACTTGAATCAAATGAATATAAGTCTTTGTAAGTCTTGGTTATGTCTAAGCCTAGTTTCTCCATAATAGCTCTAGGAATTAGATTATGTGAGGCTCCAGAATCATGCATAACATTGTGTGGAATTTTATCATGAATGTTTAAGCTAATGTAGAAAGGGGGTACACTGCCATCCTGAGATTTTCCTTTGACCTCAGGCCCAAACAATAACTCAGGTCTGTCATCAACCAAATTGACTGTGTCAGTACCTTCCCCTATCTTCAACGCTTTATTAACTTGTGATATATATGCATTTTTATTGATTAATTCAGTGAGGGGAATGGAAATTTTTACTTTAGCCAGTTCATTTTCAATGCTAAAATATGTAGAGGTTTTTCTATTTCTTTAGTGGTTGCATCTGGTTTCTTAGAAGTTTCCTTGTAAGAATCATCTTTAGGCTAACTAGTAGAAGGGGTATCATTTTGGGTCCTTTTGGGAGGAGTTTCAGGAGTCATTTTGGGAGGAGTGTCAGCAATATTTTTACTCCTGAAGTTATATTGTCTATGCACTTCCATAATTGCATTCTGATATCCTTGTTTGTAGTCTTCAGAGTCTAATGGAATGGTTTCTAGTTTTGAGAGTAGGAAAATGTCTTTCTATTCCTTAGTCAGGAAAATTTGGTCAACCTTGGCTTCATCTAACAAATTTATTTGATTTTCCTCATGATCTTCAAGTATGTCAGCTTCCTCATTTGCATAGTTTTCTTGAAATGGAGGTCTAATATGTTGTTGATCATTTTGGCCTCTCCACTCTCTTTGTTTAATTTGAGGTTGGTTTTTCCTCAGATTTAGATTTCTAATTTGGGAAACACCTTGGTCTTCCCTTGGAAGGGTTCTATCAGCTATAGAAATTATCTCCATCATTTTTTCCATTGTTCTTACTAAAGTGTCCAACTTAATATGAGAGGAATAAGAAGCTTGTTCCTATTTTATAGTAACTATCCTTTGTAGGTTTTAACCTCGTACAGAAATTACTTGCATACGAATTCTAAATCACAGGAAAAATAAAAATGCGAGAGCATAACACATAAAACACATATACAAAGAGATTTCCCACTGGATCTCAAAACCGAGACT
>APFE030839421.1:371027-426027 GCA_000404065.3 Pinus taeda
ACCTTGTACAAAAATTACCTGCATACGAATTCTAAATCACAGGAAAAATAAAAATGCGAGAGCATAACACATAAAACACATATACACAGAGATTTCCCACTGGATCTCAAAACCGAGACTACCAGTTTGATTTTTCATTATTTTTCTTTCAATGTTACAATACATATTTATACATGTCGAAGCATCCAATACCATGGACTGAAAAACCATCGCGTCCAAAACCATGGACCCAAAAACCATAGGTAGGTTCTCCCAACCTAATATAGGGTCCAAAAAAAATTTTCTCGCGGCGCTGCCCCGAACCCCGTAGAGGGGGGCTATCGCGCCCCCTGTGACTCCCCCGCTACGCATTCGGCGCAACAAAGGGGGGGCTCTGCCCCCCCTCTAACCCCCCGGTTCACTACGTAGGTTAGTCGTGGAAAGAATATAACACAACCCAACATCCTTTAAGCTTTCATTCTAGCTCTCTTTTCTAACAGATTGGATTTAACAGTAACTCCATTTCTTTTCATTTCCTCTAGAATTGCAGGGTTTATTTCTCTTAATTGGTAATACATATTAGGGTCAAAACCATCTGGAAATTTAATTAGGTATAGCCCCGGAGGAGGTTGTATCGTTGTAGGGATAGAGTTATAGATATTGTTAAATATGGTACAATAGTCTTGGACTGATTCACCTGGGGCTCTTTTAATACTTTCATCCTCTGCTAAAATTTGTAGAGAGTTCTTTTTCACTTCCCATCTTCTAAGGAAAGCATCATGAAATTGGGCAAGATCTAGGATAGAGTTAGTCAGTAGCCCTTTAAACCATTTTTTAACCTCAATAGTGACCCTTTGAGCAAAAAATCTCATTTTTACATCAGCATCATCTATCTCGTGGAGCTCTATGTAGTAATTCATTTTATCAATATGCTGCTAAGAAGTTATGGGCCTAGTGCTATCAAATTGAGGAATCCTAGTCTGGTAGTATTGAGGCATTGAATTTAGTTGTGGAGGTAGCACCAAGGGGGCATATTGAGCTCCCATGATTGGTGTTTGATTTACAGATGGTATTACAATAGGTGTGGGTATAGTAGGTATGAAAGGGGGTGTAATTACACTCTGTCGTTTTTATGTAAAAGTGGTAGTGGTTGAAGATGAAATGGATGTAGTGAAAATGGGAGTGGTTATTAGAGGGTAATAGGAATAGAAGGAATTTGTATAGGAATAGAAACAATAGGAAATTATAAAGGGACATAAATAGTAGGAATAAAAGGAATTGTATTAACAACTGGTCTTTCCAATGGAACAAAAAAACTAGGTGGAATTATTGGAGGAGTTAGGGATGAAGTAGTGGAAGAAGAATGTGAAGATTTAGGTGATTCAATAATTTTTTATACAACTTGAGCTAGTTCAGACACCAACACTTCAAGTTTGTTAATTTGTTTAATGACATAATCCTCAAAGTCTAATTGTAGAATTATATGTTTTGAAGTGCAAGGTTTTAAAATGTTTTCGTCGAAAACAATTTCAACTACAAAATTGTCATATTTAGTTTGGAAGACACTATTTTCAAATGGTAAATCAAATTCTATGTCTTCCATTGTTTCAAAACCTTCAGGAAAATAATTAACCCTAGGGAGAGGATTATTACCTGCCTGACTCTCAACTAAACTTCTCTTTCTAAGGATGTCTTCTAGATTATCTACAATTTTCAGTGGATTTGGATTTGGATTAGCTCTAGTATAAATTATTTTAGGAGCCAGACCTACTATTAAATATTGACAGATAATATATATACAGCTTGTGAAGTGGAAGACAACCTTAGATGAAAATCAATTTCTAAGCCACAAAACCTAGAAAAGGCCTGAAGTACTGAAACAAAAATTTACCAGGGAAATACAAATTAGATTTCTTTCATCCCCAATATGGTCACTAGGATGGCAACATTGCACTCTATAATTTCTTAAGGTTGTGAAATAAATTTCAAAGGAAACCACAAAACCACTTTTAAGTTTAGAAGCTAGCCCTTCTAAACTGAAAGAGGGATCTCCCTGTCAAATTTAGCTTTGTTTACTTTGTAGGATTTTAGGCTAGATGTGAAAGTTCAGGGTTTGGTTTTTTAAAATAGTTTGGTTGGAATAGAAAGGAAAGCCATTGGGCAGTGGAGTCAATTAAGTCTCAAGTGGACCAATTTTTTAGTAATATAGAAATGTTTTTCGGGATTCTTGTGTTAGACTTATTGTTGAACTTGTCTTCTATTGTTAATGCATTCTTCTTTGTTAATTCATATGTTTATCTTATTCCTTTTGTTCAAAGAAAATTAAGAATCTAAATTTGTTTTAGTACAACCAATTTTGGCTTTTGAAGAAATTTAATGTTTTCAACTGAAATTAAACACTAGAATTCTTAATTGCTCTATGTTTAATGGATCCTTAAACTTTCCTTCTTTTCCATCTCATAAAAATCTTAAGATCTAATAGGTATACCTACCTTGCCGTGTTAAAATTATATGTCACTATTGTAATTGATCAACTTGAAACTTAATTGACTCCATTTCCTAATGGATTTCCTTTCTGTTCCAACCAAACTATTTTAAAAACCCAAACCTTGAACTTTCACATCTAGCCTAAAATCCTACAAGAGAACAAAGTTAAATCTGACAAAGAGATCCCTCTATGAGTTTAGAAGGGCTAGCTTCTAAACGTAAAAGTGGTTTTGTGGTTACCTTTGCAATTTCTTTCACAACCTTAAGAAATTACAGAGTGCTAACCCCTACATGAGGAGTGAAAGGGGATATTTATGATATGATCTCAATAAATTGAAGCCACCTACATTTGATGGGGAAATGAAGAAATAAGATGTAGAAGCATGGTTGCTTGGGATAAATAAGCTCTTAAAATTACATTATTACTCAAACAACATGAATATAAAAATATCTACATTCCATCTTAAAGGTAAAGTAGATATCTAGTGGGAAGATGTAAAGGATGTCAGAGCTATTCATGAAGAAGAGTTGAATTGGAATGAGTTCAAATAAATTTTCAGGAAGAAGTACCTATCAGAGAGATATTATGATGACAAGGCAAGAGAATTCTAGGAACTAAAGTTGGTATTTATGACCAATGAAGAGTACACTAGTAGATTATTGCACCTGTTGAGGTATGTGACTTATATTAAGGAGGAGAAAGTGAAGATTCATAGATCTAGTAGTGGGTCTATGGTAGAATTCAAGGACGGGATTGATATTTTGTTGACAGTGCTAGAAATCGATCAACCAAGGGGTCTCCTCAATGTGAAGTCCCAATTATACCTCACACCATTTAGAGTAGGAGCCCCATCCATAATATCAGCTCGATTTCCATGTATTCTTATAGATATTCCTTTGCTCTCACTATCAGCAAGAGAGAGGAGTGCACATGCAACTTTGAAAATAAAGGGGGTGTTCCTGGTGAGTATTCAATCATATGTGTGTCAAATTTATTTCAATGCGGAGGGGAGGAGAAGTGATCCTCTAAGAGAGGGGTAGTAGAACCACCATAGTAGAGATAAGCATGAAAAAAAAGGGTTCATACAAAATCAAGAAGAATATTCCACGGAGATGTGACGATCATTAAAACCAATATGATGAGGGAGATATATGTGATATCCATCAGAAAATTCCATGAGGATGTGGTAACAATAATATCAATTACAACATATTCTCAAAATAATAAGTAATAAAATAACTAAAATAGTTCAACTACTTTAGCACAGATAAAAGCAAACATGCATTACAAACATTCACATAATAGTCTTACAAATATTCATAATCCATTCATGAAGAACATGCTAGCTCATAGGGCTTCTATTATTAAGTAAATTTCCAAGACACATCTATACAATGAACATCACTAATCACCAATTGTGGCCAACTTATACATGGAACATTTTGAAAAGAAGGCCCTGGAATCTTACCCTTTGAAGCCATCTTGGTGGAAGCGATTCATCAATGATACCAATATAAAATGAACACATGGTAAAACAGAGCTTGACAAGTTTTTTCTTCACCTAAATTCCATCTCTTCAGAAATAAAATTCACTATGGAGCTTGAAGAAAACGTGAGCATCCCATTTTTAGACATTCTCATCATGAGAAAAGAGGATGGCTCCATAAGGCATAAGGTTTTCAGGAATTCAACCCATACAGAAAACTACCTCCACGCTGATTCCCACCATCACCCAGTCTAGAAATTTGGTGTTCTAAACACTCTTGCTATCGGGGCCCTTCGAATTTCTGACGCTGAACATATGAATGAAGAAAAGAAGCATTTAGTCTCAACCTTTAAGAGTATAGGCTACAAATAAAATGAGATTAAAAGAGGAATACAAAAAGCCAAGAAAAGGATCTTATCTCATGAACCTAAGGCCAGAGATCAACCTGAGGGTGGTAGGGTTTTTCTACCTTACATTCATGGAATTATAGATAAGATTGCAAAAGTCCTAAGAAGGAAAAACATAAGCAGGCAATTCTCAGCACCTGGAACTATTAGGAAAGGTATGAAATCTGTCAAGGATAATATTGATAAACATCAACTTAAAGGGGTCTATAAAATTGATTGCTCATGTGGAAAAAGCTACATTGGTGAAACAAGTCGCTCCCTGCAGACCAGACTCAAGGAACATGGAACTGATATTAAGAATGAAAGGTCGCGTGCTTCCACCCTGGCAGAACACTCCTCAAAAACTAAGCACTATGTCTGCTTGAAAGCGCCTCAATTATCGCTAGGGAAGAGCAACACCATAGGCAAAAGATCAGAGAAGCTCTTGAAATTATCAAACACCCACATAATCTCAAAAGAGACAATGGTATGGAGATTAGTGGAAGCTGGCTTCCCCTAATCAGAGAAATTAAGGTCACCAACACTTTTCAAGTTTAGCATTCTATGGTGGAATTTCCTCTTCCTCCCCCCCACCTTTCGCTTCCCCCGCCCCGCCTCGCCTCCCGCCCTGCTTCCCCCCTATTTTCTAATCTTAGTAAGTTAGTAACCTCGCTTTAATAATTTAAGTATAATAATAATAATAATAATTAGTACACAATTAAACATTTACAATATTAATTATGATAATGACCATTATCATTAATTAATTAAACTATTTTTAAAACTATTTATAAAATTGAAAAAATTTACTATTTTAATTATCAATATTAATTATATTGATTCTTAATATTAAAATATCACTTTTAATATAATTATTATTATTATTATTATCTATACATTTTTAATAATTTTAACTGACTTTTTAATGTTAACCCATTACACTAATAATACTTCTCACAAAATATCAATATTGATAATATATTTTGATAATAATTCTAATTAAAAATAACAATTGTACTAATTTTTATATATAATTAATATTTAAATATTAAATACTAAATACAATATTCTAGGATTATATTATCAATACTAATTTATGATCAAATTTAATATTATTAATACTAATTATTATTATATTATTATATATATAAAATAATAATAATTACAATTAATATTAATATAACTATCATATTAAATTAAAAGTAACTAATTATTAAAAGATTATAATAATTAATTAAAAATTAATATAAATATTAATTTTTAATTATGATAATATCAAACATAAATAATTTATATTAATTTAAATGAATTAATCAATTCTCCCAAAAAAAATTAAATTAATTAAAAAATTAATCAGAGATAGCCGACATTCATCTCAATTTACTCTCCTCATTACTATTTAATCTCTCAAATAAGTTCTTCTTCTATCAAGCATTCAAGTTGTCCTGGTGATGGATCCCAGTTGAGATTTGAAACGTTGGCAGAAAATGGTTCTTACTGTGGATTCTCTGGTAACTAAGTCGAAATCACTAGCTCTAATCGTGGAGTGTTGGAGCCACTCCTTATTCCTCAAAAGCACTGATTTGTCTCTCTAGTGCCTTGCGAGAGGAACCAAGGTGAAAATCCCTTTGCTCATACAAGGAGGGTGTATATATAACCAAGGGGTGATTCTTCACCCTCCTTGTGAATCTTTGACTATCCTCATGTTTTTTTTATTTCCTATGACCTTTCAACTTACATGACCCTTCATATTCCATTTGTGTTCCTTGGACTTCCACTTTACAATACATTTTGAATATACATGATTCACAATGATGATGTGGCTTATGAAAACTCATGACATGACATGACATGACACTACTGACATGGATTTCTTGATGATTTGGCAGTGTCACACCACTGCTATTATTGTGTCTCTCATATCTTCTTGAGAATTATTTTATCTTCCATCTCCTCAGGGCTTAGTGATAATGATTCTTCAATGATATCACGCTTTGGGTTGTGGTCACAAATTGGTGTCCCTTTAATTTTCCTTGATTGATGATGAGCCTCATCATTGGGTAATTATATGGGCCTTAATTCACCTCCTAGCTTAGTCAAACCAACTATTCTCACAACTTATTGCATACTTTTGATTATATTTTGTTTATGAGATGAGTTAGAGTTGGATATTTTTCTTTGTGGTCTAATCTGCATTTAATGCGGGATTAAAAGATAAAAGCAAGCAATTTTGGCAAAGACCTTGGTCAAAACTCAAATGGGACAAGGGATAGGAATTATAGGAGGTAAATCCTCCTCATTTACTACCCCTCCATTCGAATATTCCTCCATCACCTTGGAGTGCAAAAAACCAAATCATGAGGACTAGAAGGCACCCAAGAAAGTGAAATTCAAGGCACTAGTTTATCTTGAGTTTGGGAGCTGAGCCTCCTTAATTTTAAGGAAGTCGTTGGAGACTTCAAATGTATAAGTAGAGAGGCCTAGGAGTTCAGTAGGATTCAACTTTTGATTGTAAAACTTACTCTATTTTTGAGCTGCAAGACTTGTCACAGTTTTTGATGTAATCCATTGTTTTGATAATAAGAATGAGTTTTGTTTTGATCTAGCACTGAGTTAACTCAGAGGGATGAAGATATTGGGTTAGTGCCCAACCCTATCAGCCAAGGCTCCTCTTTATTGTACATGTATGTGGAGATTCATGGTTTAATCATTCATTTGCTTAAGTAGCTGCATTTTCATTACAACAGTGTAGCGTAGATTGGTTTTGTTTTAGTTTGCTTCCATTTGTGCCTCCTTTCAATTAGCAGGTTAGAAAGGAGAAAAATATCACCATAAGGTTGTCAATAGGTGTCTTGGACTCACCTCGTCTCTCTGGGACCATAACTTGAGGAAGAGACCCTTTAGCAATCACAAAAGCATAGATTTCTAGTTCTTGCATGAGCTTTGGGAGTTTGTCATCTCGATTCAGTACTTGGTTCATTTTATCGTCATCTTTTTCCACCACTCTCTTTCTGTAATAAGAAATAACTCGTATTCTCATTTCGTTTAGCACTTTATCCATGCATAATATATGTGGAAGCTAATAAATCACATCTTAATCAGATTATGCCCATCTATTTCCTTACTATCTGATCCACAACAAACCTGATCAATCACCATCAACCGTGTGCGTATTCATTTCAACGTTTGACTTTAGGTGCTCTGAATCTCCACCGTCGATCTACTTCGCCTGATCTAATGGCTATCGCGTCACCCAATCACCAACTAGCTTAGCCAATCTCCATTGTTGATCAATTCCACATGATCCAATGTCTATCGTGCAATCTCGCGTGAATTCTTGCACAAATGATATCCGCCCCAGAGCATGCTAGAAAAGTGGTTTTCTCATGCTACATGTCACTCACTTAGGCTAATTGCGTAAAATTTAGGAATTTCGGTTATAGCTTTGAGGGCATGCGAGAAACTGATTACCACCTACGAAAGCCCACTCCATCATTCCATACATTTTCTAGCCTTTTTCCAACACATGACTTGATGTGATCCATCTGTCTATTGACTTCATCTCCCATGATAAGATCTCCACCATTCATCTCCCGTTAATCATGTTCAGCGATCTATTGACTTAACCTCCCATGATAAGATATCCACCATTCATCTCCCATTAATCATGTTCATCCATCTATTAACTTAACTCCCACAATAATATCTCTGCCATTCATCTTACGTTAATCCTATTCGTCCATCTATTCGCTTAATCCCCTGCGATAAGATCTCTGCCACTCATCTTCTGTTAGTCCTATTCATCCATCTATTCACATAATCCCCTATGATAAGATCTCTGCCATTCATCTCCCATTCATCTTGTTCATCCATCTATTCACGTAATCTCCTGCAATAAGATATTTTCCACTCATCTCCTGTTAATACTATTCCCGACTAATCCAACATTTCCTATGCATTGCTGCTTCATTTCATCTTCCTTTCTCTAATTTCGATCTTTGATTGCTCTTCTGCTTGAAACCTTCCTGAAATTTATTCTGCATATCATTTAAATGCTGCCACTCCATAGACCTTTTAGCCATCCTCAGCCACCTTCCATCTACCTAGCATGTCTACAAGAACACTTAAATTGCATGCTTGATTTTACCAAAAAAACCAAAAAAGAGTGAAAATAGGTTTAGTTTAGTTTCCTTGCTTACACATTACTTTGGTTTGATGCTCTTTACTTCTATAACTTAGATAGCAACATTGGGAATTTTATCATTTAATATTCTTGAGGCCTCCATTAGCAAGTTTTCCTCCATCGACATGGTTTTGTCCTTCATGTCTCTATAGAATTTTCTTTATTGATGAACACGATGAAGATATCATCCTTTGTGATGGTTGTGATGATGGTTATCACACATATTGTTTGAATCCACCCCTTGCAGGAGTACCAGAAAGTAATTGTTACTTCCCATCACTTTTGGAAAGGCAAAAGAGGAGGAAATGCAAGAAAGGTCAAAATCATGTAGCAAGTGCAAGCAAGTCAACAAGACAAGTGTATTCGAAAAAGTTATCTCAGGTGAAGAGTCAATTATCTTTGTATACAGAGAGAGCACACGATATCTCTGGGAGACTTACAGGTTCAACAGGATGTGCCTAGTTAAAGAAGGCAGCTCAGGTTGTGAGTCCATCTTCTTTGCACCCTAGGGGAGGGCCACCTAATGTTTCTAAGAAAATCATCAAACATGAAATGGAGAAATTTGTGCCACTTATGCAATCATAAAATCCATCTCAATCAAAGTGTCCCAGATTTGAGGAAATGGAGTAAAAGAGGAAAATTAGTGGTGAAAACTAAAGTTTCAGAGTTGTCAGGCACAAATCCAGCAGTGGTTGAGGAAAATCTCATATTTTAGGGCTTAATATCAGCAGTAAAAAGGCAAATTTTGTGGAATATGGTTCCACACTTCAAGGATAAGATATAGTGATACTAATCCACTTGGAAAATCTTCACTGAATTTGGGTTTTCCAAAATTATTTCTCGTGGTTCTCGAGACAGTTTGGAGTTTTTGTTGCAAATTAATTGATCATATTGTTAAGTGTTTTAATATAGGATTTCATAAATTTTTATTTTTATTCTATATTTCCTATGTTGAGGAAATTTAAAATGATTTTTTAATATTATAAATAGGATTAGTTTGAATATGTGATGGTCTAATTTTTGCAGTAGAGAGAGGCTGCTTGGGACCATGTAAAGTTTTCTTGAATATCATTTTAATCAAGCAGTTTTTTCCTTTTAGACCTGGGATCCATCCGGTGTTAATGTCTAGTATGTTTTTCCTGTAATTCACTTACATATTTTGTTTTTCTGCCTTGTTAAAACATTATCTAAGAGATGTGTTAGGATCCATCCCCTATGATGCTCCTTTCATGATGATTTTGCTGTTAGATTTAATGGTTGTCTTTGCAGAATTCATCCTTTCCTAGATGCTCTGTTGAGCAACCTCATGTTTCTCTTTCATCTAGCACTTCTATTGTAGATCCATCCCCTGTTTGATGCCTGTAGAGCAGCGGGATTTCTCCCCTATTCTTATCGCATTTTCAATATTCTATCTGGCTAAACATGGCACTTACTTTGCCCCAAGTTTGCTGGCAGAAATTGTCATCGACCACATAGCCCAGTCATCCTTTCTCTTGCTATTTTCAACCCAAAAACATTTCAAACAAATCCCTGCACTCCATAACTAGCCTTAAATTTCATTTATTGCAGCCACATCTTGTTGGCAAAGAGAGAGCCCTCTTTGGTCTGGCACAGCTAGATGCCAGATCGAAAGCTTGGTCTGTGGTTACCTCGGAATTACCTCTTCTCAGCCTTGAGGTTCATTATGAGTGATAACACAAGGCATCACTGGTTGGGATTCTTTGAGTTGCTCAAGGGGTACGATGATGATATAGCCCATGAGTTTGTCATGGCACTCAACCATCAGGAAAGAACAAGTGCTACTACTTTGGTGAGAGGGCTATCAATTATAGTCAATTCTAAGGTGATCAGTAGAGTAACCACACTTCCTCAAGGGGTGCAATGGAGAATGGAGGATAAGGATAGTAGCACCTTTGCTAAGAAAAACTTCTTCCTTGATGATGAAGATCCAATTGAGGATAAAAATTGGGTCAAGAGGGAGATCATTCCCTATCCTTGGGATGAGGTGAGATACCACATCCTAAAATACATTTATTGTGAAGGGAAGCTTGATGTAGTCTATGGCTACCAATTCAGACTCCTCCATGAGTTGAGATTTGGAGAATATTTACTCATAAACCAAAGGATCAGTGTGCCTTATTTCCTATTGCAGTCAATGATAGACAAGAGCTAGAAGGTACAAGAAGGGAAACACAAAAAATTGGCACATCATGGACTCATTGAACTAATACTAGAGGATCCTTTAAGCCAACTGAGAATTCCTATTCTCTGGTCCGCATTAAGAGACATGGACAAATAGGTTGTCCTTGAAATCTAAGTCCTTGAATATGGTGTGACCTCAACCTCTAATGATGAAGAGGAAGCAAGAGAAGAGGAATAAGAAGAAGAAAAAAAAGAAGAAGAGGTGGGAATAGAAAAAGAAGAAGAAGGAGAAGAAGGAGAGGAAGAAGAAAATGAATAAGAGAAAGAAGAATAAAAGGAGGAGAAGGTAGATACCAGCCCTAACAAACATACCAAAGAAGGGGAGAAATCTCCAAGATCGTCTCCTGAGAACACTAAAAAGGAGGTAGTTGCTACCTTAGTTGCCTTAAGAACACCCATCAAGTCCAAGGGAAAAATACAGAGGTAGAATCCCCTCTATTTTAAAACAAGAAGAAGCACCAGGATCAAGCAGGGCAAGCCCCAAACACCTAAAATAAATTCCATCCTAATTGAAGAGTCATTAAGAAAGTAGGAAGATCTAGGTTCCTTGGGAATCTGGAGTGAGGAAGGAACATCAAAAAAAGAAACCCCAAAGGCTCCCATAACTTATGTTAGGAGACTTCTCACCAGGTTAGCATCAACAAGGAAAAACAATACACCTGTGACCCTCTTACAAAAAGGAAAAATCTTGCTATAGGATCCTCAAACAGTGCTATAGGAAACACTATCAGTGCTACATGAACCACAGCAAAAGCGACATGAAGGATAGTAGGGGCAGAGAGAAGGTAGGGGAGCAACACCATAGGTGCAGGAGGGGGCAACTTCTCCAAAAGAATCTAAGGGATATTTTCCAAAGTTGTAGGAGCCTAGCCCACAACCAAATTTGAGTTCCTACTACAAGTTCATTGAGGGAGGGAGAGTAATACCACATAAATTTGCAATCTCTCTCTTCTTTGAGCTTGAAAAAGAAAGGGAAAGAACACATCATTGGATGCATATTACCAAGTCAAAGAAAGTAGAATATGTGGGCCATATGGAAGAAACAATCCTAGAGATGGGAAGGGAGTTAACTGAGTTGAGAGACAGAGAACACATCATGAGATCTCAATTATAGGCAAAAAGCTCATGGCTGAGGAGGAAGTTGCAGGAAAAGGAGAGCCAATTAGCCACCATGGAAAGCCTCTCCACAGAGGCACTTTAGTTCAGGATTCCATCCAAATCATATGCACTATACCTCAAGGATCAATGGTTGCAGTTTCAAATGAATACATTAGCAGAACAGGGGGCCATTCCATTCCAAGGCTATAGACAATTCATAGAGCTATGTAACCAGAGCACCATGGAAGAAAAGCCCAAAATATCTAAATTTTACCTACACAACTTTACCTTGAAAAATTTGAGTGTTTGGGACCCCAATGCAAAATTGGGGGACTTGCAGTTGTTGGCCCTTAAATCATGGATGGGTCATGAGAAGGATAGGGCTAAGGAAGTAAAGAGAATAGTAGAAAAAGAGGAAAGAGAGCCCCTCTACATTAGAGTAGAACAAATAAATTCCATGGTTGTCATTAGTAACCACAACATCATTTCCAATGATACCTAACTTGCACCAACATACCTAGCTACACAAGAGCATGCCATCTCCCATTTTGAGAACACTTTAGGATTTATGGGGACTGAAAGCCAACTAGCATGCCAGAGTAGATGGAGCAACCTACCACACTATCTAAGGATCAGAGATTACCATTCCCCTGATAGGTTGAGAAATGCATTGGAAACGACCCCCCCTGTATAATAATGCTATGCAGAGAGTAAATATCAATTGGATTGGTTTGAAACTCAGTCCACCCTTGATGTTGGGTCTATCAGAAGGTAGGAAGGAAGAAGAGGAAAGAAATGAAGGATATGGATATAGACTAAGTTTCTCAGAGGATGAGCAACACCTTTAGTAGGGGGTTGATGATGAGGCTCGTCAATAGGTAAACTATATGGATCACAATTCCACTCTCCAACTGATTAAAATTGATTTTTCTCACATTTATTTACATATTTTGTTATATTTTTATCAGTGAGAAGGGTAAAGGTGAGTTGCTATGTGATGTGGCCTAATATGTATTAAATACAAGAATTGGAGCATTTTTGGTCTAATTTAATTGCACGAACTCGAGGTGGACAAGCAAGAGATATTTTAGGATATTTGTCTCCCTCTACTCCTCAAACCATTTGAAGATTCCTCCACCATATCTCATCAAATCGGAGTTACTAGCAGCAAGCAAGCCGGGTTCATTGGAAGCCAAGCCAGTGACATTCAAAGACAAGTTATTCTCGAGTTAGGGAGGCAAGTTTCCCTAATTTTTAGGAAGTTGTTGCTATCTTCAATTTGTATGAATAAGAGAGTTAGGAGATTCATTAGGATTTGATTTTTTTATGTAGCCTAGAGGAAATTCCAGATGAAACATTGTGACTGTTATTTGCTATGTTGTATTTGACATTTTGATGATAATGATAAATTCAACCTTTAACTAGCACTGATTTGACTTAGAGGGATGAAGCTCTCATGTCAGGGACCAACCCTAGCAACATAAGTTCCTATTTTTGTATCTATATTCTTATATTAAGATTATAGTTAGCTGCTGAGATTATTTATGTTTTGTTTAGCTTAATAAGTATTTGAATGATTACTTAATCTTGTTCCCATTAGTTTGAAGAAGTAGATTAGTGGTGCAGTAGTGAAGGAAAGTACTTCATAAAATCTTGTGATAGTGGCCTCTTCCTCATCTCCCTTGTGGAATTATGATTAGAGGGCCCCACTCTAACCACCCTAAAAATAGAGTTTGTCTTTCGGTCATTACATAGATTAGTTTACATGCTTAAATAGATCATTTTTTATGATTTCTTCGAAGCTCGTGCAATTGTTATTTTGTTTCTTAAGTTTTCCATAGCTTAGAAGGCATTCCATTACATATATCTAGCCATTAGCAATAGATAGATTAGCTTTATCAAAATTCAATTCATCTTTTCCATGTTGGTATATAGTGATGCATAAGAGGAAAATACGTTTTCTTGCAAGGATTTTTGATCTACAGGGAGGAACGCATCCAGCCAGCTTCACCAAGCCTTCTCCATCTTTTTCCAAGGCATACCAGCCCATAGTTCGAATCTCTATTTTGCAGCCATCGTTAACAAACCACCTTGGGGAAATCCAACCTCCCTGGAGTGCTGAGCTTAGCGTTGGATAAGGTGCACCTTCTTCACACCTTCTCTCACTGTCATACATCTCTCGAGCACCTTATTCCACTTTTTTTTACCTCCTAAAGATTTTAGCTAATTTCCTATAGAAAACCATGACATCCTGTAGTTGTTCTTGTAGTAGCCTGTTTGACCCTATTTTGATCAGAAATGCTAGTCTGAGTATAGGTTAATCCCTCAGCTTGGATTCCATGCCTATAAGTTCCACATAATACCAGTTCCCCCATGCCTTTTTCCACCTACAACATTAGACAACATAACATAGCATTTACATTTCTGAATTTAGAAATTAATAGACTCTTTTTTCTGCAAATGCAACATGAGATAGCTAGTGCATGCATAGATGAATCATAATATGATAGAACAAATTTTGATGTTGAATTAGTCCAAATAGATAGATGATAAAATGCAAGGTTATCTTATTTCTTTCCTACAAGTAATTTGTGTCATTTACTAACTAGATGATTCATGGCATTTTCCATTCAGTAACTTTCATTTCCTAAATAGAAAAAAAATTACTTTCCTGTATTATAACTAGCTTTACATTCACTATTAGTAGTCAAACTCCTTCTAGTCAATAGAATATTGATTTGAAACCCTAGTGGTTTATCGCCCCAGTTCAAAAGTGACATGAGTAGAATGTTGCATTTGATGTGCATATAGCACTGTCACCTCCAAATTTGTACGAAACCCCAAGTTGATAAAGTAAAGTTGGTAGCCCTAGGAGTTGCAACATTGTTGCTGCAATACTAAGGCTCATCAGTAATCAATGGACACTATTGGGTACCAGTGTCCCATAATGTCTCTACTCCTAAATAATTCACCAACATACTTATGCATTTTCCAATTCCTTTTGTTGTTGTAAATTCTTGCAATTGATTTCAACCACCCAACTGGGCATGTTCATGCATTTCTGTACCAAGCACATAATTTCCATTAGATTTAAAATAAATTGAAATTGATAGCTTTTCAAAAAGGTAAATTTTCAATTCTATTCGCTTCCTATCACAACAAGTCAAACTAACATATTTGACCAAATCATCATGCATAAACATATCACACCAGGTTAGTTCAAAACACAACCATCATAGATCAAAATCATGAATCACATGCAATCATCATAAACTAGAATCATAGATTAGACACATAATAAAACTAAAATAAAATGTTGATATGTATCTGTTAATCAATCATTAGCTTCTACCTTTGTCATTATTCATTATGCACTTCGAATCGGTTGCCACAACCGAAAAACACCCAGTGCCTTCTCCTCAACCATGTGCACATACACATTGTGTGTATCACACACATACAACCAAACACAACATACAAAACCATTCAATACATGCATCTACACCTTACACACAACACATACACCTACATGCAGTGTACAACACACCACAATACATGTGTCTACACCTGGTGTACACTGTCACACCATACATTTACTACATAGAGTACAACACAACGAGTACACATGTCACAATACCACAACTATACATAGTACCACATGTACACTGGTACCACATGTACAACATGTACACAGTACCAGCTATACACAACACCACCTGCACAATATGTACATAACATCACATGTACATGGCACCACCTGCACAATGTGTACAAAATACCACATGTACGTCATACCACCTGTAAAACATGTAAACAATACCACATGTACATAGTACCAAATGCATGACATGCACACTACACCACATATACACAACATCACATGCATGGCATGTACACAAAACCACATGCACACAACACCACTTTTACAACATGTACACAACACCACATGCTCATAAAACCACTTGTACAATCATGCACACCACACCATATGTACATAGCACAATATCTACAACATGCATAGAACACCATATGTACATAGCATTGCATATTCAACATGTGCATAGAACCCTATGTATCCAACATGCACACAACATTGCATATCTATTATGCACACAATACAGTATGTATAGAACATCACTTATCCAATAGGTACATAGCACCATCTATACCTAGCAATGCATATGCAACATTCACACAACATTATATGTACCACCCTGTAGATAACATTGCATAAGCAACATGTACACACAATACATATGCATAACATTGCATGTGCATAACATCACAGATGCAACATGTACAACATATACAACATATGCACAATAGTAGTACCACACATCCAAAACCACATTGTCTCTGTTAGGGTCCTATAATTTTTATAGGATTGTTTGATTATAGCTAATCATTATTATGTTTGAAATTTTGTAAATAATATTCAATGTTGTAAATTATTTCCAAAAAAACAAGGTCAAAACCTTAAGAAAATAAAAGTTACTTGCAGATCATTAAAGTGCCAACATTTGGAATTATTTGTCCAAAGTTTGAAACCTTATTGTAAAATATATGCATGTGAAATGACTTTTTGCCTTTGGCATTAAACACTGCATACCTCTTCATGCCCGATCACATCTCCTTTTTCATTAGATGGCTCCATCCCCTTTTCAGACCCCTCCCCCCCCACTATGATTCTCTTTAATGGAAAAGGGGGGTGGGGGAGGCCGGGTACGAAGTAGACGGTGGGCGGAGGGGGGTGGGAGGGGGGTGTCTAAAATCAGTTTCCCCACCAGTACGGCGTCCCATCCCTCAAAAGTTATTTCTGAGCCCCCCCCCCCCCCCTTTCACATATGCTAAACCTCCTACCCCCCTCTGCAAAAACCTCAACCCTTTGTCCTGTTGACCACCTACTCCTGCGCCAACATTCTCCCACCACATCCCTAGTCCTCCTCCACTACTATTCCTCCATGCATCCTCCTACCTTGATCCCACTCCCTCTTACCATTCCATTCCCATCAACACTCCTGCCACCATTTTACCTCGTTGTCACTCTCGCACCACTCACTACTGGCCACTTGGACTACTAGCCCCACTCACGTCCACTTCATTTCTCCACATCACCCTTGTGAACCATGCTTCCTTTCCACTAACCATGTGCCTCCACATCATTCCCCACCTCCATGTCACCTCCCACCTCCACGTCATATGTCTGTTTCATGGTGAGTTAAACTATGTTTTTTCCTATACAACACAATAATTTTAAACATGGTTTAGAAACAACTGAGAGAGAATTTTGAAAACAGAAAGAGGATTTTGTTGATAAGATCCTCATGTACAAAAAAATCTCTCATTTTTCTAACACCTTTTATGGTTTGGGAGATTTAGATGAATCTTTGCAAGGATATGCTCTTGTATTTTCATGTTTTTAGTCAGTGCACCCAAATGCAGTTTCCGAGCATGTGGAAATGAATTTTCAAAAACAGAAAGAAATTTTTGTTGATAACATCATCATTTACAAAAACCTCTCTTGGTTTTCTAACATCTTTTATGGTTTGGGATATACAAATGGACTACAGGGCCCTAGTTTTTAGAATTTTGGGAGGAAAAAGCTCAAAGACAGTTAGTGACTTGGATGCCACCTCATCAAATAATAGTTGCAATCAAATTTGAATTTCTCTTCTTCATCATGAGAAATCCACAAAGACAGTACCAAGTAGATTCATTAGTTTTGAATGTCTGATATTTCAGTTCTATTTGTGTAATATAGTTTGAGATATTTGTAACAAATTTTGATATTTTTTCATGATATTTTAGTTTAGATTTTTTATAAATACTTCATCATTTGAAGTGAGAGATGTTGGTTTTTGTACATAGAACATTATTGTATATTTCTGAAGCATCAGCAGATTTACTAGTTATACAGAAAGAATTTTCATAGGATTCTTGTGTCAAGTTGTTGGTGAAGTGCATCTGTCATCTTATGTGTTTATATTTCTTCGTTCATAGCACATATTTGTTCCCAAATCTGAATTATTCAATAGATAAGTAAAGGGCAGAATTTGTGTAAATCTACACTTTGCACCCAGCCATGAATAAGTTCAATGTTTTCTTCTGATCTTTAAATATAGAATTCATGTAACAATGCTTTATACTTAAAGTGATCCTTAAGCTGTTCTTCCTTCCCCATCTCATAAACTTAAAGAATCCATTCAGTTTGGCTACCCTTCCCTATGAGATCTATCTATAGACATTGTTGTCAATCTGTATTTTATGTAACAGAATCCATAGCCCAATTGTAATCTAGTCATCAACCAACCATTCAAATACAAATCAAACTCCAAACTTCATAACTAGCCTAATATTCAATCCAACAAAGTTAAATCTTACAGAGAGAGCCCTCTCTTAAGCTAGTAGGGCTAGAACCCAACTTCCAAATTTGATTTGTGGTTACGTTTGTGATTTTCTTCTGCAACCTCATAAAGTTATAGAATGCTATCATTCTAGAGACCATAATGGGGACAAACATTTCAGATTCCTCAAAAAATCATAGAAAGTTCCAGATCTGATTATTGATGGTTGATAATGATCATACATAAGAATGTTGTATCATTCACCTAGCAAATCCATGTTCAAGCATATGGAGCTTCAAAGTTTTCAGGGTGACTCCATTGTTAAAGAATCCATATTTTCAGAAAACTCATGGTGACTTCACTGTATATTGATCAAATTTCTTGCTAAATAACATGATAGGGTATGTGGTAAACCCTATATATGGTGAATTTTTAAAAGAATTCAGGGATACATTAACATATTTTCAAATTGATGAAGCTTTTTTAATAGTCATGTTTCATTGCTTGAAAATGAGAAAAACTTCTCCTGAAGGCAAAATTTGTTTTCTTGAGTTAATTGCTAAAAGATTTAAGAAGGGTATCAAACTTTTGGATTTTCAGATTCATTCATATAGTTTCCAAGATCTTGAATAGTTCTTAGAAAATCTTCCTTCTCCAAAACAAGAGGATATTGTATTACCTTTTGATTTTTATATTGATGAGAGTTTCATTTTTGAGCATAAGGATGAAACTGAATAGTTGGAATCAAGGTTTAATCTTGTGAATACAACTAATGAAATCTTCCATGCTCAATCATTCAATGAAGGCCTACAATGTAAACTAATTAATCATACCTTTACTGATCCTATAGCAAACTACATGGAGGCTCTTTTCACCTCAAGTGTTCAATCATGTTTTCATGACCAGACCCAACAACAATTGCCATTACACTCTACACCTTTGATTTTATCGACAAAAAGTCAAGTTGTCCTTTTGATTATGCCAAAAAACAGTCAAGAAAGCCACTTAACTAGCTTGATTTGCATTTTTGTATTATCTAATTCAACATGATTTTCAATAGTATAGGGTAGGTACCAATGTGTAAATAAGCTCAATGTTTTGAGCATTTTTTCAAGGTTTCTTTCCAGTTTTAGTTTCAGGTTTCAGATCAAGTGTGTATTTCAGTTTTCAGTTTGGATAATGGTTTTGATTTCAGTTTGAGAGTTTTTCAATAGTAGAGATTTTATGGTAGAATGGGTTGTAGGTTTTGGGATCAGCCTAATGGATCGGGCTACTAGTCTACAATTTTCTTAACACCTCACAAGGAGATTTCCATCCCTAGCTGGAGCCTATGTTAGAGTCCTATAATTTTTATAGTTGATCATTATTATGTTTGAAATGTTGTAAATAATATTCCATGTTGTAAATTATTTCCAGAAAATAAGGTCAAAACCCTAAGAAAATCAAAGTTAATTGCAGATAATTAAAGTGCCAAAATTTGGAATTATTTCTCCAAAGTTCGAAACCTTATTGTGAAATATATGTGTATGAAATGACATTTTGTCATTGGAATTAAACATCACATACCTCTCCATGCCTGATCACATCTCCTTTTTCATTAGACGGCTCCAGCGCCTTTTCGGAAGACCCCCCCCCCCCCCCCCCCGCTATGATTCTCTTTAACGGTTGGGGGGGGGTTCCGAAAGGCAGTTTTCCCAGCTGCTACATGTCCATCCCACATTATTTTGGACCCTCCCCCCTCACATATTGTTAACCACTCCTACCCCCCTCTGAAAACCACCAACCCTTATTCTCGTTGACCACCTACTCCTGCACAGACATTCACCCGCCACTTCTCTTCTCCTCCTTAACTGTTATTCTTCCATGTATCCTCCTCCCTTGATCCCGCTATCACTTACTATTCCATTCCCATCAACACCCCCGCCAACATTTGACCTTGTTGTCACTCCCACACCACTCACTAGCTACCACTTGGACTACTATGCCCACTCACCTCCACATCATTTATCCACATCACCCTTGTAAACCCCACTTCCTTTCCACTAACCATGTGCCTCCACATCATCCCCCAACTCCATGTCACCTCTCGCCTCAATGTCATATGTCTGTTTCATGGTTAGTTAAACTATGGTTTCTCCTTTACAACACAATAATATAAAACATGATTAACAAACAGCTGAGAGAAAATTTTCATAAAAAGAAATATATTTTGTTAATAAGATCCTCATGTACAAAAACCTCTCTCGGTTTTCTAACCGCTATTATGGTTTGGGATATTCGGATCAATCTTTGCAAGTATATGTTCCCAAATTTTCTTGGTTTTAGCCAACGTTTTTAAATGGGGTTTCTGAGCAGGTGGAAATGAATTTTCAAAAACAAAAAGAGGTTTTTGTTGATACCATCCTCATTTACAAAAACCTCTCTCAGTTTTCTAACGACTATTATGGTTTTGTATATACAAAGGGATTACAGGACCCTATTTTTCAAAATTTCAGGAGGAAAAAGCTCAAAGACAGTTAGTGACTTGGATGCCACCTCATCAAATAAGATTTTCTATCAAAACCGAATTTCTCTTCTTTGTTACCAAAAATCCACAAAGATAGTGCCAACTAGATTCATTAGTTTTGAATGTCCTATATTTCAGTTCTATTTGTGTAATACAATTTGAGGTATTTGTAACAAATCTTGATATATTTTCAAGATATTTTAGTTTAGAATTTTTATAAATGCTTCATCATTTGAAGTAAGATATGTTGGTTTTTTTATGAAGAACACTATTGTATATTTCTGAAGCATCAGTAGATTTACCAGTTATACATAAATCGCTTTCACAAGATTCTTATGTCAAGGTGTTGATGAAGTGCATCTATCGTCCTATGTGTTTATATTTCTTTGTTTATAGCACATATTTATTTTCAAATCTGAATTATTCAATAGATAAGTAGAGGGCCTAATTTTTTTAAATCACTCTGCACCCGGTGACGAATAATTTCAATGTTTTATTATGATCTTTAAATATAAAATTCAGGTAACAATGCTCTATATTTAAAGTGATTCTTAATATGTTCTTCCTTCCCCATCTCATAAACTTAAAGAATCCATTCATTTGGCTACCTTGCCCTATGAGATCTATCTGTAGACACTGCTATCAATCTATAATTTATGTAAAAAACTCCATATCCCAATGGTAATATAGTTATCAACCAACCATTCAAATACAAATCAAACTCCAAACTTCATAACTAACTTAATATCCAATCCAACAAAGTTAAATCTTATAGAGAGAACCCTTTTTGAAGCTGGTAGGGATAGATCCCAACTTCCAAAGTTGGGTTGTGGTTAACTATGTGATTTCTTCTGCAACCTCGGAAAATTACAGAGTGCTAACAGTCTATACCAAGCAACCTTGCTTCCTATGTCTCTTTGTCATCTATGCTTATCTTAACATGTTGCACACCACGTTTTCTTCATTTCGCAGATGTATCTCTCAACATTAGCCTGTCCATAACATAAACATAGACATAGTATAATCACATAATAGCAATTCATATCCATAGGATACCGACCTCAAAGATATTCCAGGCTACTCTTCCCACTTCATTCCTCATGAACCAGGAATCTCTTCATGTCATTCACCAACATAAGTGATCATTCCTCCACAAGAACGATTCTTGATGACCCTGTCGGACAGTGACATATATACATGGATACATACATACATATAAACACCAACATAAAATAATAATGAACTAATTAGTCAACGACTTACATACATACATACATATATACATAGGTATATAAACATCAGCATAATCATGGTCATAACATAATTACCAGATATCATAAGGTTAAGGTTAAGAAAACTCCCTTTATGCATTCAACGCATGCACAACATCGAGAACAACAGTTCCCAACATAGCCAAGGCATCTGATGCCTCATATCCATTTACTTCACCTTTCTTAATTACCTTTCCCATGACTTTCCTACCATCGTCCATTTACACCAATGGACCTAATCAGTCTAACTATTTGTCATACTCTTGCTTTCATGTTCCTTTATACATGCATCGAGCTTTACCTATCGGGTACCACATAGCTCTCCCTGATCTCCATTAACTTCCTCCTTTCCCAAACAATTCCCAAGACTCAAAACTTAAGAGGTAAGCACAAGAAACAAAATTATCAATTATAGATAGCTATTGATCTAAAATTTAGATTTAAGTAGAAAGTTCAAGTTTACATTAGATGGCTTAATTAATAATGATAATAATAAATATAATAATATTATTAAATATATGATATAAATAATTAATTAATATAATTTATGAATAATAATAATTTTATAAGATTATTATTTAGTTATATTAAGGATAAATAATAAATCCATACTATTACTAATATTTTAATCCTTAGATCTATTATATAATATTAAACTAAAATATGTTAACATATATACTTCAATTATTTATTATTAAATTCCCTAGATTATTATTTAAAACATATATGGTTAACATATTACTTAAAATAGTAAACAAAACCACAAAAAAAGTATATAATAATAATTAATATGTAACATTTTCATATTATTTCATTCTAGACTTTAATGGCATTCAGAAATATATTATATATATATATATTATATATATATATATATATATATATATAAATATAATATATATATATATTATATATATATATATATATATATATATGTGAAACTAATAAACTTGAATAACTACTTATCTAATATATTATTATAATTAAATAATTCGATCAAATATAATATTAGTCTCGGTCCCCCCCTTTGAACAATCCAATTGGCTAGTCAAACCTAGCCATTGGAAGATTTGCTTTCCCTATTTAACATGCATCCATGATTTGATTCCTCAACTTCTCCGGACGATGAACCACAATCATTGGTTTGAAACGCATTGACAAATGTATTATCATGTGATTTACGCTGAAATTGTTTTCTCATAAAACCATGAAAACCAATAACAACATGACACCACAACAAAGTGGCAAGGCCTTGGACTACACATAAAAAAAAGCACACATCAAGCTCAACAAATCACAAAAGACCAAAAGCACAAGACTACCAATAGACACCATGACTTAATCCCCATGGTTCCCATTGCTTCTAAAGGGGAGCTCAACCTAAGCCTTCTTTAGGATTTCATGGCAGTCTCTTGCCATGAAATCCCCTACATCATATTACTATAAACACATAATTGTGAGTGCATAATTAAGCATAACAATACACCAGTTACCTTACCTTGTTGTGCCAAGCACGTTGTATTGCAACTTAACACAGCCATGCCATCTCTCAAGGGACTCCAATTCCTTTGAAAGATATAGTTATAACTAGACACCAACTATTATACCTATCAAATACATGTCCATGGATATAGAACATACCCACATAATGGCAAACGAAATAAAGGTTAAGAAGACTTCTAGTATGCAAAGAACTCATTCATTTGGAATTAGGGTTTCCAAACATAGCCAAAGGAATCCTTTCCCAATCCTTTCTTTTAACTTTTTACTTTGTTGCAATTGAGTCTTACTATGCACTGCCACATCACCCAATTGTTAGTTATATAAACACATCAACTATTACCTTGTCAAGCTAATACCAAACATGTTTCCCTACAACTTCTCACACATGTCAAACACATGTTCCAAATATAAAGACAATAATATCTATCAATTTGAAAACGTTTACCAAATCTAACAACCATGTCATAATCCATAGTCAACTCATAGTCATTAGACATAATGCTACAACTATCACCTATTATACTCAAGTTCATATCAACCATCTCAACACATATGTGTTAGTACGACCAACTTAAACCAAGATAGTTTTAACACATACTCATTATAAAATTCATAAAACATCCAACCAACTTGCAAACAAACCATGTTAAATAAATCAACTAGACAACATAATAGATACCAAACACTCAAACACCAAATAGACAACATAATCAAACAATCATGCACGAAGTATACAACATAAGAAAATGCATACCTTAATGTATCTCATGGGAGGCTATCTTGTTTGCACAATCAATCTAGTTAGCATGATACAAATTTACAACATATCAACTCAAACACAAATAATATCATGAAATCCATAATAGTCACTAATTAACATGTTCACATCATAAAATCATAATAAACTATTATTCATACATAATAATCACATCTGCGCAGTCAATCTATATTAGTATGACATAATATCACAACATGTTAACTCATATCGAAATGTCATAACCCTAACCATTTTCATAGACCAATCCAACTTAGTATGATACATATAACAACAAGATCTTAATGTAATAACTGTAATCGTCAAGTTACTAACATATAAAAACAACAAGTTATACATCATGTTCATCAACAACATATAACCTAATCATCTATCTAACTATCATATAACAAAAACAAGTTAACCTATAACATACTCATCAACAATATATAACACAATCATCAAGCTAGCTACAAGTTAACATAGAACATAAAACAACAATAGCAATGCATACAACCACAATTTACTATAATTCATGACTATCTGACACGTGCATATGACTATAATAATAAAATAACATTTATCATGTATGTAACCATAACATCAATATACATGTACATAAACATAATGCATATAACCCTAATGCATATAATAGTCTATAAACTTACATACATGCATGCCCACCATACAAACATGTATGATGCTCTTCTCCTACCCCAAATTCCATTGCTACAACTTCACTTTAATGATCTACATCTCTTGCTCTATCTCAGCCAACGCATTAGCATCATAACATATTGTTGTAGTGAACACATAAAACCCCCATTTTATTCTATCATAATAGACATGGGGACCCTTTTTTGCATGTGATTGCTTCATTTCAAGTCTAATTTGTTTTTTATTTGCACTTGTTTTATTTTTATAGTTTGCCTAAGTTTGATTAAGTTTGTTTGTTAATAAAATTTGTAAATAAGTTTTTGTTTTAAACATCTTAATTAATTATATTAATGAATAAAATAGCCCCCGAGACCAAGATGTGTGCATAGGATCTAATCCTTAATCATTAAACAATGTGGCATATTGATTAAATATATATCAGAGCTTTTGGAAATTGAGACTTTGATATCAGAAGAATCCTTTTGGAAATATTCGATACCCAAAGTCTGATCCATTATATTAATGTGGCTCTTTCCAATAAATGTATATTATAAAGTGGCTAGGCTATAAAACATATGATAATCAATTGTTGGAGTAAAGAACCCACATTCCACATCATTGTATCCGCTCCCACATATTGGAGGTAATGCATATCAGGGATTTCTTATTGAGACACATTTAAAAAAACTTTGATAATGTCATTCGTCGATATTCTAAAATGCTAATCTTCCAGTATTCCAATCCATCGATTTTCCAATACACTTCACCTCTTTGACTTCCAATATTCATATCCCTATGATATTCGACTTTTAATATCTTCCAGGCTCCGATAAGTCGGACCCGATATATGTATTAATGATGGTTCAATTAGAATATTTTGTTCGCCTGTATATCAAAACTTTTAAATGGTAATAATTGTAAAACCCCTAATATCAAATCTCCAATACAAGGCTATGATATAATGGACCTTATAAAGTTATTAAAGGGAGTTGAATACGATATTGCATCTGCTCCATACTGAAGCCACACAATATTGTAACTGTTTCATTTTGTCTCATTTTAAAAGTTATGATGAGCTTACCTCTGATACCACTCAGCTCTTGCCACATATAAGTAAAAGCCACTTAATTAATTTAAAATGGTCTCTTGGAATAAGTATAGTTTAACACATTTTTATAGTTTAATCTATGTTTTCTCTATTTTAATAATGAAGCTCTGATCTCCTCTATGATTTGCATAACAGGACATAATGCCATGCTCGGTCCATGCTTCTAAACTCCCCCTGCCATGTGGAAAATATTGTTCGAAATTAACTCAATTGTTGTACTGAACTCCATAATAGGCCATGGCCAATAACAACTAATGGATACTTCGGAAAGCAACAGAGTCAATTGGTTCGACTGGTGTAAATATTTCCCAAATTTGGCTTGTATTTAACTATAACAATATGTTTTTGTCCTGTTGAATAAAATCTCCAGATTCAGTTGTTGAGAGATATAAGGGGGCTTGTTAGCTCTATAAATCTTCTATAAATACACCTGAATTTGATGCAAAGAAGGAGAAGGAGGTAGTGATCCACTCAAGGGGGATTCTCTGTAGTTGCTTGATTTGTGCAATAACACTATTGTTGTGTATAGAAAGGTCGACTATAGAGAAAACAAAGGGTTTCTAGCTCTGTCCTCATTTCATAGTAGTATTGCAGGCAATGTGATTATGGGTTTGAACTACTCCAGGACTGCATATTTTGTAATAAGATTTGGCGTTGTTTAATAAATTTCCATTATTTTGTACTATTACTAGAATGATGAATTTTTATATTTTTGTCAAAGTTTTATAATTGGTTCTGATCTACATTCTAAGTAGTATGTTTCTTTGATATCTAACACTATTGTTGAGTCATATTGTGATACATTATTGAATTCTTGCATGAGCTATCTCCAAGAGGTAGAATGAGATCAAAATCATACTTAATTAATTGAATTATACTTGTGGTGAATGATAACTATTTATTATTCATTTACAAGTGTATTTTTTTTTGTTAATTGAAATGAACTATTTCTTTTGATTAATACAAGTTTTATAATGAATTATGTTTAATATGAATTCAGGCTTGTATATGGACTTACCTTAATAAATATTTATTAAATTAGATTCATTTACATAGTTCTTTTAACCTTTTATGAGTTTACAAACTATTTTGGAATTCATAATCGAATATTAAGTCTGAATGCATTCATAAACTAGTCCTTCCCCCTATTTTACTTAATTTTCTCTTGAATTGGGAGAGGGTTATCCCATTTTAGTTCGAGATAGGATTTTCTATTTTTTATTAGTCTTGCATTTTTCTATTTAGCTCTACATCAATTCCTCCCTTAAAGAGGCAAATAAATTATTTAATTATGGTTTGATCGGCCTTTTTAAATCGATCAAACATTTGTGTCGATTTACCTCTTTAACCCATATATTAAAGATCGATGCAAAGAAAATATAACATGATGTAATATAGGTTTAAATAGATTAATTATTAGTTTAGGTTATATTAGTTTTAGATTATATTAAATTTATGTTTAAGAGTAACTGGACCCATAACTAATCAGAACCACCATCTTCAACGGAAAATGAGCTTCTTTAAGTTCCCAACTGGGTGGTCTCCCCTAATGTTGATAGAAGAAATTTTTTCTGATCAACATATACTAATATCATCATGATGGCCTAATTGCATGCAATGACCTCATAATTCATGTTTGACCTATTGTACATGCATAACTATAGCCATGACAATACATGCATATAAACACCGATATGCATGACAATGCATACACTACCATACACTCTTGACGACACATCCCACAACAACACCATCAACTTTCACATGGAGACATCACTACAACCATGTTCAACACCATGAAAATGAAACAAGAATGTGATCTTACAACATAAGGAACACATATGCAACCAACATAAATGCATGACCAACACACAGCCATCCAGTCTGAGGGGTGAACCATGATCGAATACCAATCTGTAACACCCTCCTCCCACATCTACCCAAGTAATATGCCAACCGGATTAAACATGCGGCGAGAAGTTACTATGATATGATTCAACCTCCTAAGTCACATTAAGGAAGTGTAACCAATGGAAACACACCATACAAATCTTCAACATCAATAATAGGACCCCTAGGAACCATCCCAACTGTTTTTCTAACCAACCCCTAGGTCCCACTAAGTATTTGAGCTATTAAGCCTTTGGATGCTCCCATGCTATAGGCATGCTAGTGTCAAGAGATCTCTAGACGCTCCCACAGGCCTGCATGCCTGCGTCCAGGGACTATTTCCTACAAACCTATTCCAGAATCCAGGTAATTTAAGGCACTTTTCAAGCCTAGAATTCTGGCCACTACCCAACTTGTTGTAACTTTTGAAATCCATTAAACACATGATGAAAAGACTAATAAACCAAAAACTAACTCTAGGACTAGGCCTAACCATCCCCAACGGGGACTGACATTCTGTCAAACAATTGGCATCAATGAAATCTACAGGTGTAAACAACAGATCTAAGCATATGGGTTTCATAATTATCTATGATTGGCTATGAAGCATTATTTACTTATCCCATTAGCTGTAGATACATTGTTCACTCATATACAAGTAAAAACATGATGGGAGCCATAGCCATTAATACACATTCATAACCAACATAATAACAATAGAAATACCAAGGAAACAACAACCATATAATCCACATATAAACCAGTATAATACTCATGAGATAACAAGGATAAATATATTCATATTAATGATGCAAAATGAAACTTGGTACGGGGCTACCATGTTCCACCTGACCGTAGAATGGTTGAGCCAAATATCTCTTCATCCATTCACCCCCATGCCATATTCCAAGCATGAATGTGGTATCTCATATAACACATCAATCCAAAACCATCCAAGGCTTCTAGAGGTCATCGACCTCAACCCATCAAACAGTGATTCCACCTTACGGTTGGAAATCACAAAACAATCATCAAGTTGGTCTCTACCCAAGCCTTCTAGGGATCCAGATTGTTTGTTCCAGCCAAGGTTTCCAAGACTAGTAACTCAACCCACATCTTATTCTGGGCTTCTAGAGTGTTCGTCCAACCAGGGCTTCTAGGACTTGTAACTCAACCCACAGCTTTTTTCCAGGCTTCTAGAGTATTTGTCCAACCAGGGTTTCCAGGACTAATAACTCAACTCAAGCTAAGGAAACATGAGAACCAACCAAAATAAAACAATGAAATAAACCCATAATCTCCATGGTTATCTAGGAAATGGCAAGGCTAGGCAAATCCACTGTCAATCCAGGAAATCCTCCATGAAAATGACAGATCATGACCAATAAACCACATGAATGTGTCAGGCATGCCAAAACTAGTGAGTAAAACATACATGCAACTTGGTACCTACAAGAAAAACACGTTATATGTGTTGATCCTGATGTACTCTTGCACTTTCCGTCTCTTCCTTTGCCTTCTTGCTCCAAAATTCCATGTATGCCACACTCTCTAAGAGTGCTCCAAGAAAATTCTAAGTTTCCAAGAGTATGAGAGAGAGAGATAATATAGAGAGAGCTCCAAAACTATATTGACATAAGCTTACCCACTGATCCTCAGAAGCCTTTTTATTGATGAGGCCTCTATTTTCTTTATTTTCCATTATTTTCCCTCATTTTTCTCCTCACATAACATGTGACCTTTCACCTTCCTTTTCTCCTAATTTCCATTATTTTCATAGTTAAAATGCTAATTAATGCCTCTTGCCTTTCCAAAGCCTTTTCCATTGCCTTTGCCAATTTCCTTAGCCATAATAAACCAAATGAACACCCACTAAGATATTTTATTGACCATTCAGCTTGGAATACATGTCCCATGACCATGGCCTTATATATTTTTACATGGATTTTTAGACAAGTCCGTTACAGTAGCTAAGACTAGAGCTTGACACATTGCCTCTTTAAGATGTTCAAAGGCCTTAGTTTCTTATGGAGTCCAAAAAAATGCATATTTCTTTAGTAATGTTGTTAGTCATGCTATTATGTTCTCATAATTCTTAATAACTTGTGATAATACCCTGTCCACCCGAGAAATCCTTGAAGATTCATTAAGGTTGTGGGGACTTTCCATTTCTTTATGGCTTCAATTTTGTTAGTGTCTACCTTAGCACCCTCATGAGATATAATATGACCCAAATTTCCACTTCCTATACTCCAAATAAATATTTGGAGGGTTTTACATAAAATTGATTCTCCTCCAATAGTTTGATAACCATGTCAACAAGCTAAACATGATCTTTCTAAGGCTTGTTATAGAGTATATCATCAAAAAATACTAACACCAATTTTCTAAGGAAGACTTTGAAAATGGAATTCATCAAACCTTGAAATGTGGAAGGTGCATTAGTAAGACCAAAAGGAATGACAAAAAATTCATAATGACCTTCATTAGTTCTAAATGTTATTTTTGGAATGTCCTCTGTCTTCATTCTAATTTGATGGTATCCTGAAAGAGGATTGAGCTTGGTGAGGTAAATTGTTCCATGTAGTTCATCCAACAATTCATCAATGAAAGGAATGAGAAATTTACCTTTAATAGTGAGCTTGTTGAGCTCTCTATAATCCACACACATATGCTATGATCCTTCCTTCTTGTGTACCAATACTACTGAAGAACAAAAAGAACTTTGGTTAGGTTGAATTATACCTGCCTCTACCATTTTTGAAATTATAGGTTCAATTTCACTTTTTTGGGAATAGGGATATCTATAAGGTCTAATGTTTGGAGGAACACTTCAATGAATTAGGTTAATATCATGATCTTGATCATGAATAGGAGGGATATGTTTGCGAGTCTCAAACACCTTGGAATGATTGTCAATGACTCTTTGGATATCTAGAGAAATTGATGACTTAGATGTTTGAACATGTACTGAGCATAATTGTGCAATTACCCCTCAGTATTCCTTCTTAAAAATATTTATCATGCCATTAGATATAATTATCTTCCCAGGTTTCCATGCAATACCCCTTAATTCAATTTTCTTTCCTTCGCATAAAAAAGTCAAGAAAATCTCTTGGAAATTAAAAGATATTGTTCCCGAATTGTAACCATTGGAATCCTAATACAACATCAACACCGCCCATTGAAATGGAAATCATTGGACTATTCAATACATATCCCCCCATGGTTAGATTGATATTATGGAACTTCCTTGAGCAATTAATAGTTCCTTCATTTGCAACCATCACTTGACACTCTTGTGTTCGACATAGAAAGCAATTCAAATCCTTGGCTATCTTACAATGAATAAAATTATGTGTGCTACCTGAATCAATCAGTACCATTACCCTTTTCTTCTTGATATATCCTTTGATCTTGAGTGTTTGAGGAATAGTAATTCCTATCAATGCATTACAATATATGGTTAGATTCATTTCTTCTTTTTCAACCCATAGGGTTGGTTATTGATGTATATCTTATTCCTTTGATGTTTCTTCTTCCTTTTCTTCTTCCTCTTCATAATATATGTAAAATAATTTCTTCTTGACACACTTATGGCCTTAGTGTATTTTCTATCACAATTGTAACAAATCCCTTTTGCTTTTTTCCCTCCAATTGTTGTGGTGTCAACCTTGTAGGTTGTGGGAGGCTAGGAGCAACAACACTTCCATCTTCATAATTATGAGTGGTAGACCTCCATGTTGCCATAATTTTGCTTTCAAATTTTCTTGCCACCTTAAATGCATTCTTCAATGAATTAGGTTCCCAAAGGTGAGCCTCATGTTGGATGTTATCCTTTAGAGTACCTAGGAAAAGATCAATCAGATGCTCCTCTGGAATATTAGTTACCTTGATATTCAATCATTGGAAGACTTCAATGTGCTCCCCAACTGAATCCCTTTGTTTGAGTTTTATCATTTGGATAAGAAGGTATTGCTATTTGTATCCTCATAATGTGTTATCAATTCCTCTGTAAAAAAAGTCCATGTGACTAATTCTTTACGAGAGCAAAGCCATCTATACCATAGAAATTGATTGGGTTTTAAATATAAAGATGCAATATGCACCTTTTGTGTGTGTTGCACATCGTGTACATCAAAGATTTGCTCCATCTATAGTATCCATATTACCATATCCTTGCCATCAAAATTCCTCATATCGATCATTGGAATGTGGTTGGTCTTCAACCCAAAGTTAAAGTCTCTAAAATTATGATCCACGATCCTTTTATTCTTGTTGTTGCTTAATCTAACCCCAATTTGAACCTGGCTCTTTCTATCGGTTTCACCTTGTACTTCCCTTGTCATATGACTCCTCCTCATACTCTTATCATAAAAAATCGCTTCCTTGAATTTTCATCTTTTCCTTGCATTAGAACTTATAAAAATCATTTTTACATTAAAAAAACATTGAAACCTTAATCTTAAATTAAGTTTTACATAAATAAAAATAAACATTCTAACTATAAATTATAATTATCGTTATAATAATCATTAAATAAAAATTATAATTAAAATAATTACAAAAATAACTATTGAAAATTAAACACATATTAATTAAAAAATTAAACAAAATACCATTTTAATTAATATTTTCATTTATTTAAATTTCCCATTATTTAAATGTATATGTTATTGAATATAACACATACATTTGAATAATGAGAAATTTAAATAAATGAAAATATTAACGAATAAAATATTAAACAAACTCAAACTAAACTAAGCCTACCTCATTACACCTCACTTAAGGATTCAGGAGGCTTGCCAACGTAACATTTAAGATGCTCTCCATTAAACATACATTAAAGAGGCTTGATAACGTTACATTTAATAATGTTGTTCTCCATGAACAACAAAACCCGAACCCGAACGTGTGCACTTGTACTCACTCCTACGTAGAGCCATTGGGCCTATCGACAAGGTTAATCACCTATCACCTTCACACCCAACAACCGTAGATTTTGATTAATCTAACCGCTCAAAACTCCATTAGGACTAACTTGCCCAGGTTCTCTCTCTCCTCTAATTATGTGATGGATAATGAAAAAACTTTTGATGTTTTATATGAATTTGTAGGTATTGAATTATAATATATGATATATATATATATATATATATATATATATATATATATATATATATATATATATATATATATATATAATTTAAAGTTTGGATATTGTATATACATATAATATATTAACTATATGGACTATATGATATATAAACTATACAAGTTATGATTATAAATATTTGGGACTTTAAACGTTATATTTATATCTATATATTATATTGTTGAAATATTATTAAAATTTGTATGGTTTGTAATGTTTTAAAAAAATTGAAATCTATATCAAAATGAAAATCTAAAGTTTATAATTGAAAACTTAATATATCTATGTTTTAGATTTCATTTTAGATTAAAAATCTTATTTTTAATGAGTGAATATACAATGTGTAGGTATAAATATGATATGAGAGGAGTATTGAAGAGAAATTTATCAAAGATTTTAATAGTTTGAAATTGTTTTCTACGTTGCATATTTTGGAAAGACAATTTACATAATAAATATATTTTTAACTTATGTTTCTTTATGCTTAGAAAATTTTCACTATATTTTATTGAAGGTAAAAATTTAAATTCATTTTATAAAATCATTTATTTTACCTTAGAGAACTAATTCACCTATTTTCTTTTTAATGCGGGAAAATTATTTAAGCGACTTATTATATGAGAGATTTGAGCAAAAGTTCATTTAAATGATGGAATATGTATTACAGATTTTAGACTTCTGCGACCAGTGTCTTGTTGTGGGCTCGAAGCCACAATGGTGGGTTTGAGACGTCATTATAAACTTTTATAAATGTGATGGATATGAAATCATATTCCAACAATATGTATTACATTTAGTCAAAATAATTATTATTAATATAATTTCATTCGAGAAGTTACGAGAATTAAATGAGAAATGAATTCCCATTAATATAATAAGAAATGTAAGGGTTTATTTGAGGAGTCTTTTGTGCAGATTGAAAGTGGTGTGCAGGAGATGGAAACTTATTCTTTTAAGGCCATCACATACTTGCTACAGTGGTGTTGTTCATTGTGTCTGTGCTGATTTTTATTTAAGAATATCTATTTTTTTTTCTTTTTATATAATGTTTTATTTACTAGTTCATTGTGCGGGTTATTGATATAACATGATTATTTAGTAATATTGCATGCAATAATGATCAAGTACTTGAAGACTCGATATTTAAAGATTTTTTTAAATAATATTTAAGTTTATTTGTTGCATAACAAAATTCTAACAATACATGTTATTTAGGGTTTTATTTGTACATAATTTTAAATACCATAAAACCAATCCTCCTATTTTTTTTTATTTTTGTTTTCATTTCTTTATTGCACTGGTAATATGTGGAGATTAGCAATCTCTTGACATAATCAAATTGTTTAATCTTCCACACATTAAAATTGGTTTAGTTTTTCTTCCAATATTTACTATTTAGAAAAATTAAATCAAATAGTTTAATTGTTTTGTTGCAGGATGAATAATAATATTACTTGATGCCATATTATTTCAACTACAACATTTTTATTTAACGCATGTAAACCAATTTTTCCTAAATTCTGCTTTTTTATTATTTAAATCAATATAACAAAAAAAAACTGAAAAGAAAGCTACAATTAAGGTAAAAGAATTCTATTAAGAAGAACCATTACACCTTCACTTTCTTTCTATTGTCTCAACTTTAAATAGGATTTAGTTTGTTAGAATTACATATCTATTAATTTTTCGTGAGAATATATATGTATTAATTTTACTTTTACGTAAAAATATAAAAATATGAATCTATAAATATACACTATGAAATAAATAATATATCATTTTACAAGATTCATACCTTGTTTAAACATATTCATCCTCATCTGTGGAAAATATTCACTAACTTAAGGAAATTCGTTCTAATTTTAAATAATATGGTATACTTTTATATCTATCAAATCATGTCCATCATAAAAGAGATATTAGTATCAAATGGGAATCTGATGTGATGAAATTATTCTTGCTATTGTCATTAAATTTTATCATCCAAATGGCAACTAAGGATCCATGAATTGTCAAATATACTCATACACAAATATACTCATACACAATCTTGTTTGAGCATTAAATCCAATGCTACATTTAGTTGGTAAGGGCATGTTTTTCTCATTAACAAGTATCTCTCTCTGTAGTAGTTAGTGGGTTGATTGGTAGAATAGTAGTAGCACATATTAGTAATGTGATGACATTTAACTCTGGTGTGGTATATGTTGACGAAACTAAGAAAATTACTTCCATGGGAGCTTAATAGAAAATATGCAATAACTGTTATAACCATGCATAAAATCCAAACGTTTAATAATGTACCTACCCAATACTAGTTAATGATGGGAACCACGGTGGACATTTAGTTACTATACTAAATTTTACAGTGCAAAAACATTCCACTATGGGGAAGAGTAATTGTTGTTATCATATTGCTCTACGCATATGCTCAAGTTCAATGATTTCATGTCAATACTTCTAGAGTTAACTATTACATGTTCAAAAATTTTGAGGAACTGATATTCATAATGCTAGGAATAATTCACACATATTAATTCTATGTTAGTACCGCACACCTGTGGGTTTATCCTCTAGTCAATTCATATGCCAATACATCCTATTAGTTTGGGATATGTAAATTATGGTATGATATATATAAATGTCCTCATTATCTATGGATTTCTCTTAATTATATACTCTATGTTGAAACAAATATTTAACATATGGGATAAACCACCAAAAGAAAGTTTGTCAAATTGTATTGGTCTTATTGTCCTATGTGGAGGCACCATAAACATGAGTGCAATGCCTTTGTAAATATACACACGCAAGTCATATCATTACAAGATTCTAATTTCAGCTCAACAACATAGTTAACAAGTGATCAAGAATGCTTTGTTTTTGAAATCGTTTTCACAAAGTGTCATTATTCTCACCTCCACACATTCTTCCTATGCACATCTACACAATGAAACCCACCTCCACACTCCACATTCCAAACTTCTTCAACTTTTTCTATTGGTGGTTCAGGTTCAATGGGTTAAATATTTATTAAATAGTTTGACATTCCAACATTTCTTAATTTTTCTATACAATAGTCAATGTTTCATTGTGCAGATTTTTCATTGTGCGAATATTTCATTGTGTGAAGTTTACAATGAAATATTTCACTACACGGAGGAAGATTTGTCTACACCTCTACACTTTGCATTGTGTAAATCAATGAGGCTACAATATTATATGAGTTAAACCAATCTAAATATGAGTTAAACAAATGTGGAGTGCAGAGTTACAAAGGAATCTTCCTCTGCACAATGAAATCTTTCATTGTAAGCTTTACATAATGAACTCCTTAAAATTAAAACAAATATTAGACAATTACGAATTGCAGGTTGGGTTTATTGGAATTTTATGAAAATTATTTCATTTTGGGCTTGCAAGGACAAAAATAATACTAGAAGTTTCAATTAAGCAACTCTTCTTGTATATTTTTCTACTAGGCTAAATAATTGTAAACAAAAAAATTGCGCAAAGCCCAAGGGTACAATTCACTGGCTTAGTGTAGCTAGAGCTCCTAAGCACTTCACTGAACTCAAAAGCATGTGCAATGTTTAAATGATATTATCGAATATATAGTTCATTGAAGTTTCTAGGGAAACTCCAATCGTCATGAACAAATTATATTTAGAAAACGTTTGCATGTACCTCCAAAACCTCAAAGGTGGATTTCATTTCACCTTTGTAGGGGTATGGAGAGGACATTCCACCTTTGGAATGCTTAAACTGTCACTTCTTGGGAATAAGAACAATTCATGCCCTAGTACGTGGTTGTCACCGAATTCCCCTCAAATGACAACTCTGCCCAACGGGGCTCCATTGGGAGAAGCACATCGATATTACTAGACACCATATCCTTATAAATGAATTCTAATGGATCTAACAATGTCGTCTCCAAGTGGGCAGGTTCTTCTACCCCAGGAATCTTAAGAGTGTTGAATATAAGTACTGTTTTCCTCGTAGTTTGCAACGTATTGTTTATAGTAAATGTCATGCACCTATAGGAACAAGAAAGGGAGGTGATAAAGGATCATCCCAAAATTTCAAAAGTTGTGCCTCCCTTACTAGAAGAAATATAAAACCATATCCATCTAATTAATGTATTGGTCTCTCAGGCCAATGTCTATTTGTTTACGAAATAGAGGATAAGTAGTGAGGGAGGGATTAACAAAGATGTGATGAAGAGATTTTAGAAAAGTGAGATTAATCGAGGAATTACATGAGGATCAAATGATAAGCTCTTTTCAATTGGGTTTAAGACCCAACACATAATTAAAATGTTTCCCTAAGCCCATGACATACATAATTTATTTGAAAATCAAGTGGACCACTCTATCTTAGTTTCACATTAATGGTCAAAAGAGGAGGTATGTGTGGGAGAATGCATGTGTGGATCAAGTAACACCTCATTTCTTCTACACATACCCCTCCTTTAGACATCTTTTTTACACACAACTACTTGAATTTATATCAATGTGGAAGAATACATGTACGGAGCGAGGATATTCATTAATAAATATCCCACTATGACCAACTAGGAAATGGTTACAAAATAAAACAAGAATGGCATGTACAGTGTCCATATCACAAATGGAGACAAAATAAAGCAAAAATGCCACCTGAATTAAATGGAAAAAAAACATAAATGTACTTGTTTTCTTTTTTTATTAGGAAATTTCTCTTTCATCTTGATGTCACACTGTCGTTTAAATGTTAAAGCATTTTTTACTATTAAATTCAAAAATTCTTAAATTATTCAACAATAGAGAGCCCTCATGTTAACATGGCATACACTAAAAGGAAATGGTAGTCCTATATATGGTGAACTACACTGATTATTATTAATTTTGAATTTAGAATCAAAAGTCATGATAAGGGAGTATCTTTGCTGGATGGTGATTATTGGAGGAAGAATTTAATTGGTGTGCATTATATTGAAACAGTAGAAGCATGAAAACAATGTAAGAACCACAATGGAGATGGAATAAAATCATTTAAAAGGTAAGGAATTAGAGTTTAAAATATATATATAAGGGAAGCCCTGTTTTATTTTCTTAGGCATGGTGATGGCCTCGAAAGTGTGAGAGTGTGGAGGTGTTGGTTATGTACCTCCTCTTCCACACAGTTACATATTTGTGGTACATTGGGCACCTTCAGCACCTCCACACTCCCTTAGCTCTGAAATTTCCCATAATCATGTACACCTTGGATGCATTATCAACATCAAGTCCATCGTTGTTGTATTGAGGGCATGTCTGGTTATTGGAAAAAAGCTCTGCAAGAGGTCATTTACTTTAAAATTATGTTATTTAAAAGCTAATTTTTGGTTCACAACTTCATACTGAATTATAATTTCTATTATTGCATCGTTTCTCAATAAAATTTAAAAATCTAATGATATCAAGCTACGTAAAATTTTAAATTTCATGTTTTCAAGATAATTTTTGTCTATATTGAAATATATTTGTAACAACCATTAAAAATTGTTCTGTAGCTTTGTCAATATGTTTTTAATGAAGACTATATCTGTGTGTACGCCTAAGGATTTGTAGGAATTATGTGTGAAGGTGCAGAAGGTTCTCATTCTCCTGCACATACCTCCTCTTCTGCATAGTTACGTATGTGTAGGAGAATGGGCACTGTCAACACCTTTTCACTCAAGGACCTCCACAATTTCCCACATTCATGTCCAACTTCGATGCATTATCAAAATCAAGCCTCACTATTGTTTCATTGAGGGCACATTCATTTTCCCATCCTTGAACTCAAGTCATTTATGGTATTCCATTGAAGCCCCCTGTTCTGGTTGTGTGGGGAAGATGAGTGTTGGGATTAGGAAGAGCCTTTGCCTATAATCCCATTTTAGGTAAAATGTGGTAATTAACAAAAGTCGAAATTCAAATTTTAATGGATGGTGTATGTATTAATAAATATGTTGTGGGATTGGATGTTAGTCAAGGAAATGGTAATTCAGGACATATTGCATGACAAGGCAACACTAGTAGTTTATATACCATGCATTAAGCCAATTAAGTGCATGGTGCATAGTTAACAACATTTTCACCTCATGATATGATTGTTACCTTTGATGTCAATGGAAATATCAGGCAATCATTTCATTTGATTGTTACCTTTGATGTCAATGGAAATATCAGGCAGTCATTTCATCTAAGAAAAAAAATTTGGGCACACAAGTCCTAAATCAATGACATGAAACACGATTCATGGAGATGAACCAATTACGCTAGATAGGTATAAAGAGTGGATTGCAGATGTTTTTAATTAATGGCCACATTTGTTTTATAATTTTATTGCACATACTAATGAAATTAATATCTAACACTCACCTTTTCCCTGTGAAAACCAATGGCATTGTTTCCCTCTCTGTGTTATTCAAGTACTAGGTTGATAATTAAACTTCTAAGTATAGAGAAAGTGAAGTGAATATGAAAATAATTGGAAATAAAAAGGATGAGTGATTGTTATTATAATCCATTCAAATTTACAAAGCCATTCCCCATTTTATAAAATCAGTTGCAACAATGATTTGGAATTTGCAAAAGATATTTTGCAACACACCCTCTACTATCCCTAGCCCCTACTAAGGGTAGGAGGAGGTAGTTACTAATATGACACAACCTTCAAATTTATAGTTATGGATATAGGGTCTAAAAATTCTAACCTTTTTCAAACTCTTACAAACTTAAAAAGGAAAATACCATTGCATTTTTCTCATCAAACATTTCCAATAATATAAATTTAGTCTCAATTTGACCTCTGGAATAAAATATAGGAGCCTTCAAATATTTGACCCATTAACTTCTACCAAGTCATTTTGTCTCACCATGTGGCACTTACGTGGCCTCCATGTGGGCATCCAAGTCACAACCCACATTTCAGCTACTGACACTTTCATGGCAGTCAATACCCATGGGACCCCCTTTATTCATGGTCATGAAATATAAATATATAAATATATAAATATATATAATATAATATAATATATATATACACACACACATATATATGCCCTCTCTTTCAATATATGTAGCAACCAGGACCCACGGGCCCCTTTGTCGCCACCTCACCCTGGAAGTATATCCCCAGGGATTTCACCTTGTGCTCATCCAAAAAGGTCTGAGGTACCTTCCTCTAACATTGTCGGGATTACATGGAAGACCCCACCATTATCTCCCTCATATCACCTTTGCATAGCATGGGGCGGGCACTCCATTTGAAGTCACATCACCCCGAGAGTTTAATCCCAGAGGTTTTTCTTGCAATCCCCCATAAATACTACCAGGGAAGAGCTTCTAGGGTTACGTGGAAGGTCCCATCACCTTCTTCCCCACATTATTATTTTTACATAGCATGGGACCCCCACCTTTGATGCCACATCACCCCGAGAGAAAACGCCCAAGGATTTCACTGAATGCATGAAAAAAAAACATCAAGGTTTGGGGAGTAGGACAAACATTCCCTCCATAAACTACAACAAATATTTTTTATAAATTTTCTTAGTCTCAAGAAAGAGAGTCTCTAGATGTTTAAACACAAGCCTCCTTTGGAAACCTCAAGGTTGACGTCAACCTAAGGTGATGTCCCTCACGCCATCATAACCTTTCCCAATGGCTCTTTGATAGGTTCCAAAGGCTTATTTCCCCCATGGTCCACTAGTGCCACCTCAATATGGTTTCAGCCAATTACAATTGTTAAAATAATTACATGTAGGCTTCCCACTTTTTCAATATGTATAGATTCAAGCTTATTATTTGGCCTCACAAGCCAAGTTGTCCCAAGAATTAAAATCCTAGAAGTTCTTAGTTTAGCCTCCCCTCAAAACCTTTGGGATAATATTTTGGGGTCCATCTAATAGTGAAGGCTTCTCCTGATTTTCAACAATTTAGATCTCTTCAAGGACTTAGGTTTTCACTCCCATGCACTTGTAAAAAAACATGCTCTTTATATATGTTTTCATGATAGAGCCTTTTCCTAGACCTCTGTAGCCAAACTCAGGTCAACCTTCAATCTATTATGCAAGGCTTATATAGGTGCATAGTTGGATATATTTATATATGCCCTACGCTATCCTTTTTGAGATTTTTCACAACCTCATCCCATCACACCTCTAGTGTGACACATACACATACACACATATGAGGATAGTGTTATCCGTCGTGAACTTTCAATTTTGTAAAATAAGGTCCAATGGCCAAATTGTTTTATATTAGGCTTTCATTTTCATTTTATCAAAGATTATTTTTCTTTTCATGCACAAGTATTTAGATACTATTCAGGGTCATAGATACCACATGAATAACCCATTCTTTTAGAAAAGAGAGTCAATAAATTAACCTCTCATTTCTACATAGGAAAGAGGGCATTTCAAATTGTGTTATGGAGTCAATAAATCCAGAATGCACTCCATGAACAACAAGTAGAAATATTCATGAATTTAACTCATATATTCATGGAAAAAATTTATAACAAGAACCATAGGAAATTCAATAATTTCAATCAAAATAGACATGTTCCAACATTACTTAGCAATGCAACATCATTCAACGCCATGCACTGAATTTCACAAAGAAATATTTGGCTTCATTTCTCTAAGCTAAAACATGCCATTACAATAAATAAAAATTCAAAATTGAAGGTGGGACTTCAACTTTCCACTCATCCTTAGATCTGCTATAGCTAGAGTTACTTACAACAATCACCCTTGATCCAAAGCCACAACCTAAGGCGAATTTTGCTTTTTGCTTTACATCCTTAGCAAGAAACCATCTTCAATACACACAAAATAGGAAATTCATATGAGCATAAGTGGTTTATTATTTAGTCAAGCAAAACATAATTCACAGTAATGGGTGGTTTATCAACTAGGTCAAGAACTCTAGGAGTGGTTTATGAGACCTAGTAAGCACCTTGGGTGGTTTATTAGTTGTGTCAATCACTCAATGAGTGGTTTATCATCCCACAAAAAAGCACCCTTTTTCATGTGGTTTATCAACCCTAGAAATCACCTTGAGTGGTTTCTCAACTAGGCCCTTGGAAATCACTCAATCCATTTCCTTTTAATCCTCTTGCTCTTCTGGTCATAAATTTCTCTTTTAGGGAATCATATTCTATTAGCTCATAACTCCTTCCAACTTTACTAATGAGCTCCACCAAGAAGAGGTCCAACCCCTACATTGTTATGCATTTTCCTTTTTATTATTTCCTTATGGGTTTCTTCATGTTCATCATGGGCTCTTCCTCTTCTTTTTCAAATTATTTGCACCATGAAATTAATTTTATGGTTCTAGCTAACCCCACTTGGTTTACCTTTCCTCTTCTCTCTAAGAGCATGGTTTTTTGGTCCCACAACTCAAGACAATACATCATTTCATTAAAAAAAATTAAGGGAAACATACTAGAGGTATCACACCCCACCATCTTAAAGGGAAGACCATCCTTGGTGTTCTTATTAGCATGAAAACAAACAAAAACAAAGATTTATACGTAGATCTTACATTTTCTTTATTCAACAAACAAAATATGGGCAGTGTACCCTTATTAGCTTAGCGATATCTCGATTGGATTCATCAAGTCCAAACTGCTTCATTGTACCTTGACCTGCTCTATTTTTCTATTCTGAAGTGTGATCTTCCTCTGATCCAGGATGCATAACAGTTCTAGTTGGAATTCTCCCTCAAGTTCCACCTATAGCACAATGTGGTCAACAACATGATTAGTATCATGAACATACTTCTTAAGAAGGAAATATGAAAAAAATGTGATCTTTCACTGTGGGTGGCAAGGCCAATATATATTCCATTGACCCCACTCTCTCCATGGTCTGAAATGGTCTGTATTATCTGGGTGCCAACTTGGCACATGAGCCCACTTTCAATGAGGTCTTCTTTGGCTTACAACAAAGATAAACATTTCTCCAATGTGAAACTCTTTTTTAGTTCTCCACTCGTCTGCATAACATTTCTTCTTATTTTGGGTTTCCTTTAACTTTTACTTGATCTCTATTGGTTCCTACTCTAATTCCTTCAACAAATTTCACCCAAAAATTACTTTATTTACTAGATCATTCCAAATGATAGGGGTATTTCATTTTCTTCCATAAAGTGCCTCAAAGGGACTCATTCCCAATGATTCCTGATAATCATTGTTGCATGGAAATTCTACTACTGGAAGGTTGTCTTCCCCCTTCCTTGGTTAATGCATTACATACATTCTTGACATGTCTTCCACTAGTCTATTCACTATCTCTATTTGACCATCAATCTAAGTATGATATGTAGTTTTGAAGGGTAACAGGGTTCTAAAATAAGAAAACAAGTATTTCCAAAAGTTTGAAGTGAACTTAGCATCCATGTATGATATTCTCTTTTTGGGAGTTCCATGCAACCTAAATATCACTTTCTTGAAAATACGAGCTATATCAATTGCTTTGTGAGACTTTTAATAGCTACAAAGTGAGCCACCTTGCTCAACTTATCTACTACCACCATGATACCATCATGTTGTCTACCTACCTTGGTATATTCTGTAATGAAGTTCATGGATATGACCTCACATTTCCATTCTGGAATTGGTATTGGCTGTCGTAGTCCAGCTAGATGCTTGCACTCTAACTTCACTTGTTGACATTCCAAACACTTTGCAAGATATTCAGAAACATCATTCTTCATGGTTGTTATTATCTTTTGATATCTAGGCTGACATGAGTAAGATATTTTATGGAATCCATTCATGATAAGCTTCCTTAAATATTTGGAATTTGACACATATTTCATATTATTGAATATTAGTATTCTTCGTCACTGAGTTGGTAGCTTCTACTTACTGATCCATTTGGTTTTTCCTTTCAACACTTCCTCACATGTTGGTAATGTTCATCAGTTATCAACCCTTCTTTAATCCTCTCCTTGATTTCAGAGGAGAAAGTACCCATGGATGCTAGGTGAACATCTTGCAAAATTCTATTGAGTGCATCTTCCAACCTATTCTTTTTTCATTTGATGTGGTTAATATCTAAGTCAAATTAATTTATCAAAGTTAGCCACTTGGCTTGTCTGGCCTTTAGCTTGGGCTAGTCAAAAAAATATTTTAGACCACTATGATTTATCATCAACAAAAATATCCTTCCCGATAGGTAATTCCTCCACACTTTTAAAGCTTGGAAAATGGCTACCAACTCCAGGTCATGAGTGACATAATTCGTTTCATGATCATTCAATTTCCTATATTCATGGAATATTACATGTCCTTCCTGTATTAGGACTCCACCAAGCCCCTCCTTACAAGCATCAGTGAAAATTAAAAACTCCTTCTTTGTATCAGTTATTCTCAAAATATGTGCACATGAGTAACTCCTTCAATTGTTCAAAACTAGTTGAACATTCAAGAGTCCACTGAACTTCACTCCTTTTCTTTGCAATGTAGTGATGGGATACACAAGTTTTGAGAAATTTCAAATGAACCTTCAATAGTAACCATTCAACCCCATAAATGATCTGACCTTTTCCATATTATGGGGCATGGGCCAATCTATTATTTCTTTGATATTTTTTTGATCCACAACCACTCCTTCTTTTGAGATTACATGACCCAAGTAGAGAACTTGAGTTTGAAAGAACTCACACTTGTTGATTATGGCATATAATTTACGATCTTTAGCAATTGTAGCACAACGCTTAGGTGGTCCTCATGATCATTTTAATTCTTTTAATACACCATGATATTATCTACAAATACCAACCCAATTTTATCCAAGTATGTCCTAAGCATGTTGTTCATAAGGAACATAAAGGTTGTTGGGGTATTTTTAAGCCTGAATGGAACTACAATGAATTCGTAGTGGCCATACCTCATTCTGAACATAGTCTTATGAATTCCCTCTTAATTGATTTTAACCTGGTGGTAACATGACCTTAAATTAATATTGAAAAACATCACAGCCCCTCTCAATTGATCAGATAGATTATCAGTCCTGAGTAATGGGTAATTATTCTTCATATTGGATTTGTTTAATTTTTTGTAGTCGATGCACAAACACAATGTCTATCCTTCTTATTAACAAAAAATGTAGGGTCTCCCAATAGTGAAATGTTGGGTCAAATATACCCTTTTCCATTAATTCCTTTAACTACAACTTTAATTCCATGAGCTCAGGTGTTCTCATGTGATAGGGGGATTTTTTTTTGTATTGTTCCTAGAATCAACTCAATTTTTAATTATCCTCCTCCTTCTCCTCTAATATTTGAATGGCATAAAGGGAACAACCCTTCCTGTTATAGTTCTTTAATTACACAACTGATATCACTCTGAGTGTTATCGACCTTTTGATTCCCTGCAGTGTTCTTGGGTCGCCCTCATTGCTAATACATTCCAGCACCTTACTATAACAATTATGCTTGGTTCTAAAAAATGAAAACTAATTTATGCCAATTAGAACGTCATAGGATCATGTTGACGATGTTGGACCCACCAACATGTTAGGGGATCTCTTTGGTAAGAAGTCCCAACTAGACCTCAGACAGTTTGGTGTAGGAGTCCCAGCAGTGGGTCATATGGTATCGCCTTGACTGCGGTTTCGCATAGAGGCAAGTAAGATGTCCTTGTTGGTAGCAAGGGTGTGACATATGTAGCAAGTGAAGGAAGGTGCATGAGTGGTTCTAACAAAGGGAGGGTGAGGTGAGTGTGCCCCTTCAAAACCTGTGAAAGAATGGAGTTAAGAAGGGAACACACGAGCAAAGATGCATCACAACATGGAAGGAAAGTAAGATAGAAACCTAAAGTGATGGTCAAACCAACAACACATTTCAGTAAGATTCATATATACATAGATAGAAAATAGCTACACATGTGTGCGTAAGCAAACAAATACATATATCATTTAGAGTAAACAAGATAGCTAAAATACAATACAAATATGCATGAAACATGTTCTCTCTGTTATATTAAAAAGTGTCAGTTCCAGTCATACAAAACAATCATGACCAACCACTAGCTCCAACAGCGGAATGTTATAGTCACTATCACCTACTCCTCTAAATAGATATACTAGCTCTACGCAGTGGAGAAGCTAAGGCTCATTACATTAATGTCCAAGCTCTCTCTAAGATACTCATATTAGAAGCTTGGCTGACCAAAATCCTCTACAATGAGTTATGAGGTTCTATTTATAGCAAAGGGTGGGGTGACCCTTGACATTCACCTTTGTGACTCTTCACCTACCCTCATGACTCTTCACCTACTACATGACTGTTACATCTAACTATCGATACTTGGACCTGCACTTTACATGATGTTACATTAAAATGCACATGTACCCATGTGGGATGTCATAGGCTTGAGAAAGCCATGCAAGACATCACTAAGACTCGGACATATGTGCACAAACCAACTCTTTGACATCCTCATGGTGGTCGACCCTAGCGAACTGATGCCAAGTTTGGTGGTCCATTGTGATGTCTGCACGCTCAATGGTGACATCTTGTTGAAAGCAAACTCTTGCCTCCATTGCATCCCGGTACACTAATATGGCTCCTCTATCTAACTCGTCTGATAGCATGTGCATGTTCATCCTGGGTGTGACTAGACTAGGAACATATTGATGCATAGCGTCTGTGCTAATCTCAAAGAATGTACTGGTGCTCATGTGCATCAACTTGTTAGAATACATGTTCAGCTCCAGTTAGACTTGCTTCTTGTTTTCACCTCAGTGAGTGTGCCAAATGGGTGGGATTGCATGCGTGTGGAGAATGACATGAATTCTGTTGAATTCCCTTGCATGCGATCAACAACATTGCTCAACTTGTTTTCTTCGTGCCAGCTGCTGGGATGGATCTATAGCTTGTACGAGAATAGTTTCATCCATCTGTGCATGTTGCACCCCCTGCTGTACTTGTTCTTGATGCAACTCATTCTCTCGTCTATGCAGCTCCTATTCTTCCTTAAGTTGCTGCTTCAACACATGCAACTCCTCTATTTCTCTCTCTACCTTCATGTGATCTTTTTGTCACACCATCACCTCATAGCTTCAATGTCCAAAGGCACTTTCGTCACAAGTGTATTTGCTTTGAACTCGCAGCTTTGCTTAGCCTCTGTGTTATCAACAACCTTTTGCATTCATTGCATGCAGGTGTGTTTCCTTTTGTTATTGCTGATGGTGCTGCTCGCTATGATGTTGCTTTCATATTATTGTGATGTCCTTGTCTACGAACAACTTGATGTCTTCATAGGTAGGCAAGCTCATGGACACTTTCTTGGATGCAACCCTGATTGTGCTCTCAATGGTGTCTTTTGACTCTTCTCTCCTGAAGGCCAATGTACTTGTGCTGTTGAGAGAGAGATGAAAACCTATGATGCTTGGAGACATAGGAACACTCATGGAAAACAATTTTTCAGTTGAAAACCAAAAAAAAATTTGACGACTGACTTGCACCATACCTATGTAATTGATTGTGAAGGTTGTGCAATTTCCACCAGGAGGTCGGGTGACTGACTGCCAAAAATGAGCAAGGCACAATCCGCCTTTTCAAGAGGCTTATTATTTGCTGGAACTGCACAATGCACAGTCTGGCCTATCCTGGTGAGGAATGAAACTGCGCAACGCACAATTTCAATTAGCAGTGACATGCAAATAGCAAACTGCATTATGTAGTTTCTGGGGCCAGTAGGACACTGCCTCTAAGAATTACACAATGCAAGCATGGAGGCCAGTGCTAGGATAGACTTGTGCAATTTCTGGTGGGAAGGTAGAGCCTTTGCTTCAAGAAATGCACAGTGCTAGCCGAGTAAGGAAAGGTCCATGCCAAGGTAGACCAGATTGATTGACGGGCGACTGAAAACATGAGAAGTCTAAATGCATGATGAGATTAGTGAAAACGAGAGTGAATGATCATACATGCAAAAAACAAGTGCAAGATTCAAAAAATAGGAAAGCATGCATGTGTGTGAAGCGAGTCGTCGCAACGATGACCATCCATGCAAAAACAATGCCATGCATGCGACAACAGTGAGATGTGAACGAAAACTGAAATGGTGCTTCTACAAGCTAACATACATCAAAATGATAGCAAGCACTCATTGAAATCAAGCAAACAACACTCATACAAAGCGAAACACAAAACACGATAGAAACATCGCGCAAGAAATGGAAAGCAGGTTTACCCTGAAATAGATAAGTTGAATGTGCCGATGACTCCTAGATGCAATGTAGGATGTCAGAGCTGTAAGGTCGATGTGAGGAATGAGATCTATAGTGTTCAGTTGATGATATTTGATAAAATCGAGGTTGTGACGCTTGTTGTTCCTTAAGAAACCAATTTCCTAGTTGTAGGGAAATTATGCTTAAGACATTAATAAATATTATTTACTGTCACTTATTGTTTGTTGTGTTCTGAAATGAAGGACCTAGAAAACTTGGTCTTTAACTCTTAATGCATGTATGACCAGAACATCTGAAAATGTCATTTGTTGCTAGATATAAATGATGAATGAAGAAAGTTTGAAGGGGAAAGTTAAATATAATATGTTGATCTTTCACAGAAACTACCATCTATAACTTAGAGGAATTATGATAACAAGAACTGAATCATAGAAAATATGATGATATTTCACAGAAAATATTATCTATAATTTAGAAAGGAGGTGAGGACTTCAAGTACAGGAGCACTCTTTTGAGGAATTTTAGCCTTATCTACATAAGCAAATAAAGACCTGCAGCTTCATTACTATACTTGAAAGAAGAAAACATAGCATGACACATGACAGAGAAGCTTACAAAATTATATTCAACAACTCATAGAAACTTCTGATTCTTTCATTAATCAACAATGATATCAGGAATACAGTGGCATAGTCTCTGGGTTCTCCAAAATTTGAATCCTTTCTTAGTAAATTTTCCTTTTTTTATACATTGTGGAACAGTTGTTGATTTCTGAAACTACCCAAATTATCTAACTTCTTTTCTAACTATATGAAGTAAAAACTATTACATAATTTTGTAGAGGGTAAAAGACACCTCAAAGAACATGAAATAACAAGAACATAACTGGATTCAGAAGGGGATGATAACTGCTAGCTTGCTCTGTTGATCCACTGCCGAATTCCTCTGTAAATGCCCTAATGATGCTTAATTCATTTTAGCCATAATGAAATGTGTTTAGTTTGTATAATCCTGGGCCTACATGATCATTCTGATTGGCCAAAATGAAAAGAAACATACCGAATTGTCTTCCTCTTTAGCTTCGGCTCTAACCTTGATTTTCTGCTTTACACAACAAAATTAACGCAAACCTTTGATTAATATGGAACTCAAAAGAGTTAATCTTTCTTTATAAATCTATCAAATCCACCTGTGCAACGCTCCATTGACTTATGTTGTAAACCGCAATTGGCCCTTTCAAATGATATATCACTACAAAACTTAACTTTACGCAGATATCCTTCATATTTGCATTATTTCTATTATATACCTTTTATAATAGAAATATGCCATAAAACATAGAAATGTGCCATAAAACATGCTTTTTCACTTTTAATATGGGCTCTGCACAATTATCGAGGCATACCTTTCCCGCGATAGACCTCCACCATAGATCTGCGCTTAGCAGATCAGACGGTCTACAAAGATTTCGGATGTGACATAAGCTCGGAGAATACCCACCCAAAATGGGTGGTTTTCTCTCTCCACTCAGCTGTTACGTGTCAAACAATAAGTGGAATCAGGTAAGCTCCACTAAAAACCGATTACCCTTTTTCATCCACATGAAATTCTGCCTTTTAGCTTGAAATCTACCTTTTCTTCGGATTCGGCTTTAACACTAATTTTTCCCTTTACACAGCAAAATCGACGCAAAACATGTAAAGCAGAACTGAAAAGGAATTAACCTAATTTAATAAATATATCAGGTCTGGAACCCAATCGCGTAATCAGTGCTATGAACATATACATAAGGCACTTTATGAACCTGCAGGAATTATTAAACACATTATATATGTTTTCGGGTCTAGCCCACCCTTATCGCAATCGATATAGCCACACACACACACACACACACACACACACACACACACATATATATATTAAGAGTTATGCGATATCGCGAACCCGCCACAATTATAAAACATAATATATATGATTTCGTGTCTGGTTTGCCATTACTCATCGCAATTGGCAGAACCAATGTACATAAACTTTGCGATAAGCGGACCCACCAGGACTATTAAACATAATGTATATCTATTTCAGGTCTGCCCATTGCATATTGTAATCAGCGGTACCCAACATTCATAGTTATGTGGTGTAGCAGACTTGCCAGACTTTATAAAGCATAATATATATATTTCAGGTCCGGGCCTTTAACTTTAACACTTGTTTCCTTTGTAAATCCGATATATTTATGCTTTTCGATATATATATAATATATGATATATATATATATTATATATATATATATATATATATATTATATATATATATATATCTATCTCTTCAAATGCATTTTCATATATTTTCGATATGTAATTACCACAAGCAAAATGCTTTTACTTTTAGACTTTGTGCGGTAGAGAATATAAAGGGCTTCATTGAGGTTGAACCCCCTTAATGATTTTAGGCCACACATTGTGATAAAAATAAATAATAAGCTTAAACCCAATATAAGCTACGACATTTGGCTCCAACTGGGGATAGTGCTTTTTCCATAGAAGCACTAAGAACCACAGATCAGTTCTTTATCCATTGGGCATTGAGTCATATATTGCTTCTCCAAACTTAACTGTGTGAAAATTTTGTGCTGTGATCTCGCACCAATATCTGCAGTGATAAGATGCTTGCACCTTAATAGAAAAATATTTAGAATCATAGATCAATGGCCTTAGTTGGACATGGAGTCCAAAACTATGAAAACCCTAAAATCTGACAACTGAAACCTGACAGTCTTAAAGTTAGACACCTCTGCAAACTAGTTCCCAACTAGGAAAGTCACCCTTATTCATCAACTAATGATTAAACTGAAGAAATGCAACTAGAAACCAAATGTTCAACGCATGGGCTTATTTATGTACAAGTTCCTACATATGCACATGATTGACCTTAGTTAGGTAAAGTCAATCTTCCAATGGTACCAGGTTAGCATCTGAGTGCCTAATCTAGAACAATTCTACTAGTTAATCCTAAAAAAACAATTCATTCTGAGTTTCTCCTGAGTTCCAATGTTGTGATCCTGAATGTGTTCATCTTGTGAAACCTTTCCTAAGACAACAAACACATCATCAGGGTTAGAAAGCCTTTCAATAGGAACAAGTCCCTTTGGCAAAATATTATCCCGATCAATTTCTATGCTCTGAAACTCCTCAACTATAGTCAAAGATTCTTTAATCTGTTGATCATCTTCAAAAGCTTGCCAATTTTTAACATTATCAGGAATAGAGGGTCTGTGTCTCATTTGTACCTCATATCTTAGCCTTGGATTAATAGGAGGCATGAAAGTACTAGCAGACATAGCCAATGAATCTGCTAATCTATTCTCATTCCTTGGAATAAATTGAATGTTAAAAGCTTAAAAAAAGTACTCAATCAAATCCCATACCTCATTTCTGTATACCCTAAGCCTAGGGTTCTTTTTTTGAAAATTATTTTTTATTTGCTTGGTAATCAGCTTCAAAAATCCAAAAGCAGAAATTGACTTAACTCCCATCTGTTTAGCTGTTTGTAGATCAATAATCAAGGACTCATATTTTGCCACATTGTTTGTCGCCTCAAACTCTAATTTAAAAGTAAAAGGAAACATATTACCTCCAGGTGAAATTAGAAGAAAACCAACACCTGTTCCCTCCTTGGAATAAGCTCCATCAAAGAATCATTTCCACACTCCTTCAGTTTGTAGATATGTAATTACATTGACTGAAGCAAGCTACTTCTGATTATCTTTAGCCAGCTCTGCATTATCACACAGTGTTGAAACAAGAAAAATCATCCTTCTCCTAACTATATACAGGTGAATTACTTGCTCCATTTTTTGTAATTGTTTTTACAAACCTAGTTTCTCTATACAATCTCCTCTCCTCCCCACCAAAAATCAATATAACAGCATATGTAAAAGCCAGTTTCAAAGCACCACCCAATTTAGCCCCCCAGGACGTAGATAGAAGCATTCCAAATCTAGCAAGGATATCTGCTACTATTACATCCATGACCAAGCTTCTAGCTGGAATTTGGGCTAATGACACTATCGGATCCTTAATAACCCCCACACACCTAACTTTGCTCGAATCAAAAGAATACAAGTCCCTATAGGGTTTGGTAACTTGTAGATCTACTTGCTTCATTACTGACAAAGGCATAAGATTATGTGAAGCTCCCAAATCAAACATACATTTATGTAAGAGGAAGTCATGGACCAATAAGGAAATATAAAAGGGAGGTATTGAAGGGTCTACTTCCTCCACATGTGGACCAAAAACCACTACTAGTTTGTCTTCTTGCAGGTTTACAGTGTTATTTATAACCTCATTTTCTTTCAATCTAACAAATGTAGCAATCTCATTTTGATAAATAGGTATTTTTGTCAACTCTACAAGAGGAACCTGAATTCTTACCTTTTCCAACTCTTTAGTAAGACTAAACAAGTAACCCTGTTTAGCAGTCTTTTCATTCTCATCTTCACCTTTCTTCATGACTAGAATTACTTGAGGAATTGAAACAAGTTTCTCCAAAGGAATTTTTCCAGTTTGATCTTGAGAAGACTCACCTTGAAGTAACTGTGTCTTACCATTTGCATTTTGTTTCTGCTTTCCTTTATTCACTTGTTTTGCAGACTGAGATTCTTGTGGAGTCGCCTTTGGTGAGGAAGTTGAAACTTGCTGCTCACTTTCATTTTCTTGACTTCTTCACCTCTTCCTCGATCTCAAGTCATATTTCTTATGTAGTTCAACCTACATAAAATCAAAAAATTATTTCCAATATTCATCAATTTTATCATGAATGGCATATGTTTCATCATATTCATACTCTTCTTCTTCAATACCAAGTTCATCTTCATCCACTTCATATAATGTAAAATTTTGATCTTCAGGATGCTCTTGTTTTTCAATAGGATCTGCCTCTATATATAATGGTTCTTGAATTTTATTTTGATCTTTTCTTTCCCTTTGCAAGATTTGCAAAGGTTGTCTTCTGTATTGTGGATTGAAGTTCTTATTATACTATATTTGCTTCTGAAAAATCTTATTTTCTAACTCTAATCTACTTACCTTACCTGAGAAAATTTTAGTTACATCACATATATCCTCCAATGTTTGACTTTGAGAGGATTCCATCTTTGCCTTTCCCTTGTCTTGGGTAGGTTGTGTTTCTGGTGCTTTTCCTATAGCCACCAGATTCGCTTCTATCTCTAAAGCATCTGTTTGGATTTGATCAAGGGTGGGAGCTCTTCTTTCCCTTAATGTGAATCCAAAATTTGATTCAAAAGCCCCTGCAAAAGTTATTTTTGCACCAGTAGAAGGAGGCTTAATCTCTAATGGGAGACTATTGTACAATTTGTTAAATCTTCTGACAAATTCAGCCACAATTTCATCAGACTAATTCTTTATGGCATTAAACTCTGTTAATGAATATCCATGGTCTCTTTTTTCTCCCCATCTCTAAACAAACACACGTTCCATCTCTTCCCAAGAAGGAATGGTATTATTGGGAAGTCCTTTGAACCATTTCCTTGCTTCTCCATCCAAGGACTGAACAAAAATTCTTAGAGAAAAATCTACATGTTTAACATCTTTGTTTGCTGCAAAATTGCAAAACACTGACACATAATTCTTTGTAGTTTGCTCATCTTCCCCTGTAAAACCAGGAAGAGTTTTCAGGTAATCATGTGGCATTTGATTTAATGGTTGTGGCAATTGAAGAGGTGCATATCTATTCATCAAGAATGCAGGTACTCCCATGTTTACTAATCTTTGATTACCAACAAATGTGGAACTTGACTAAGATGTAGATGGAATGTGCACAGGTGGTAATGTGGCTATTGGTTGAGGTTTAATGATTATAGTAGATAAATGAAAAGTAACATACTCTAAAGATTGATCTTTACAGTTAGGTTCCTGAAATGAAGATGATGAAAAAGATGACTCTTTATCAGATGAATGTTTAGGTGAATTGCTACCTAATGCAGACAATGTAGGAAGTGGTGTAATTGGAATCCTAGACCTTCCAACCCTCCTAGAAATTAGCCTTTCAGGATCTAAAAGAGCTTGAACCTTCTTTTGTGAAGTGTCTGATCTTATATGGGGCCTTCTTGAAGCCAGAGTTATTGCTTTGATTCAAAACAACCAAATATTTCCTCCTCATTGAACAACTAGAGAAAAATATTGAAACCCAGGGAAAAATCTTCTTGTCTTCTCTCCCTGGCAACGGTGCCAATTAATGTTGTTCCTTAAGAAACAAATTTCCTAGCTGTAGGGAAATTGTGCTTAAGACATTAATAAATATTATTTATTGTCACTTATTGTTTGTTGTGTTCTCAAATGAAGGACCTGGAAAACTTGTTCTTTAACTCTTAATACATGTATGACCAGAACATCTCAGAATTCCATTTGTTGCTAGATATAAATGATGAATGAAGGAATTTTGAAGGGGAAAGTTAAAGATAATATGTTGATATTTCATAAAAACTATTATCTATAATTTAGAAAGGAAGTGAGGACTTCGAGTACAAGAGCACTCTTTTAAGGAATTTTAACCTTATCTACATAAGAAAATAAAGACCTATAGCTTCATTACTATACCTGAAAGAAGAAAACATAGCATGACACATGACAGAGAAGCTTACAAAGATATATGCAACAACTCATGGAAACTTCTAATTCTTTCATTAATCAACGATGATATCAGGAATAAAGTGACCTAGTCTCCGGGTTCTCCAAAATTCGAACCCTTTCTTA